>JAUOBV010093701.1:2155-13162 GCA_032360425.1 Rubia occidens | reverse complement strand
AATATTCTCTGTTTTATGAGCAAACACTTGAGAATAACCCCTGTCTCTGTGGACGATCCCAACTTGCCACTAGCTACCTAGTTGTAGTTAGCACGCATTTAGGACTATAAATTGTATATTTGAGAGGTACGGCGACGGCCTCCCAAGAATAAACTTTCTAAACTGGTTTCTAGCTTTAAAAACGCATCTAGGATCCTATCCTCGAATGAAGTAAAGGCTTCACACAGAGCTCCCACTCTATCTTCTCGGCTACACCTGTTAGGGTTGTTTAAACTAGGGTAAGCTCCTTGCTTAGTGAGGTTCCATCACCAGTATTTACCAAGTGAAGTTTAGTGATCACATGAAACTAATAGTCACATAAATCCTAGCACATAATAAAAGGATACGGGTGGTTAATGCCAAGTTGCAGTCAGGTGCCTATATTGCTATTCTGACTAACATACATGGCATAACCACTTCAGTATTGCCTAAATGCTATCAGATTTAGGAATACACTTTCGTCAACCACGCCCAATATGTTCAGTTACGAGCTCGTATCAGTACCATATGGTTATGCTAGCATACCAGAAATGCCACGAGTAGCTGATCGATTGTTCGGTCCAATCAATACTGTTCCCCGTTGATTTAGATTAAACTACAATCTCATCGGGGACCCCGGATAATCACAGTCAAGTAATCAGGTAGCACGCAACCAAATTTGACACGACAAGATAAAGTACAAGACGATCATCCACATAATATCACAATAATTAAATTCACATAATATCACAATAATTAAGCACAGTGCGATACACACCGTACTTAATTATTATGAAAACAAAATAATTAACAATCATAATCACAATATTAACATAATATTTTATACCTAATGTAAATTTTCACAACAACATAATTTTCACAATATGCATAATATTGCATGCCATGTTATTTTTTAATTCAATTCGCGCTAGAACGATAAAAACACTCACCGAATTGAACGTAATTTCATTGATTTAAAGTTTTTCCCAAATTTATATTACTCTCCCCTCCTTAGCTTAGGCCAATTTGGCCGACTTAGTTGCATGGAAGACAATACGAGTTGATTCTTAAAAAAAATTCGAAAGGCAGAGTGGCCTTATTTTGAATAAGAAATGGAACACGTATATAAGGTGTAGGCAGCCATTTACTTACTTTGTTTTACTTCTCTTCTAATTTTTTCTTTTTCGTTTATTCATTGATTATAAAATTTATATTTCTTTTTCTTTTTCTAATACATTTATTTACTTTATTCTATTATTACTAATGACTTTTTCAATTTCATGATTTGGAATGAGTAGATGATTATTAATATTGATTTCAGTTGTAGTTTCGACATCACGAGTCTTCACATATTTTCCAATAATTTCATACTAGTTATAGCAATTTCAATTTATTTTTTATGTAACTATTTAATTTAACACTTAATTAATATTTCTTATTTGATTACACGTTCAATATTTAATATGCGAATTTTACTTTTAACAATTCTCTCGATGTTGGCTTATTATGACTCGTAATTTATTTTCTTTAATTTTTCTCACTTATTTTGAGGCTTCATACTTTTAAATAATGTACTAAAAATGAATAATATCATAAAATTTACATTTTACATCACTTTTAAAATCTCTTTTTTTGAAAATGATTCAGGATGTAGTCGGAGAAGGAAAAATAGGATATAAAACCACATCACTCTAAAATTTTCTTTGAGAGTTTCACTTTAGTTATAAAAAATTAGTAAGATTTAGCACACTTTTTTTAGATTAGTCTGCATACGATAAATAATCACGTTAAATTTTCTGAATTATTTGTAATGTGCACTATTATGAATATTAAATTATGATTGTTAGATATTTATGTGCGCAATATGTGTTGTACATTAGAAGAACGAAGGAGTGGTTGTGATCATCGATCAAATTCACGATATTCTTAACTTAACTATTACCTACGAACTGGAATTCGTTAAGGGTGGGCATTCACAACCACCCAATTTTTTTTAAGGACCAGGGAGAGTTGTCGATCACTGTTTTCCGGTCTTCACAATCGTAGAACTGAAAGATCTCCAAGTTCCATCCCAAGGAAAATCATCCACCCCATTCTTGAGTCTCCATCACTTACTGAGCAAGGTGATCATTGACTCTACCTTCTTGGTCTTAGGGGTGAGAATTTTTTTCTGCAACATAGATCCTTTCCTCGTAAGAAGACTCTTTTGTTTATTAATGTTCATTGATTTTTCACTCTTTGTAATGCTCAATTTTGTGTAGCGCTCAACCAGGTACTCCGCAATTGACATGGTTGCAAGATTAATTACTTGAAAATGGAGGATGATTGGAATTTTGTTCTCAATTTGTATGAATTAGATGAGTGCAGGTGTGTGGTAAAGGTGATGATATAAAGGAATTGTGATTAATTGATTTGAATGAAAAAAAATCTCCAATCAACATAATTTATTGATTCTTTCCAATCAGAGTGTATTTCTCATTACTGTGTAAAATAAATGTCCTCATTTGAATTGAAATTTTAATTCCACTGAATAATAATCAAAACTTCTGTTGAAGTTCGATAGGTTGAAGATTTGAAAATCTTCACACTAGGATAATCCTAGACAGAGAAAAACTTACCCTTATTAATATTAGAATTTTATAAAATTTATAATTTTGAAATATGGGATTATATGTTATCACCCAAAACAAACTAAACCTTAATCTAAAGTCACAAAAACCCAGCCACAAAAATTAAAAACCAACGCTTATCGTCATTATTCCCTCCATGCTCGATAAGGATGTTAGTGGCGTGGATTTTGGTGGAGGTTTGCCATGCATCCCAATATGGTGGGTATGGAGGTAGTTTTGGTGGGGTGGAACGGGTATAGATATAAAAATAATACCCGCCATGGGTAGTGGGTTGGATGTGGATATTAGTTCACAACTGCCTCATCCCCGCCCGTCCCACTAGACCTGCTATACACATACTAATTGAACTATTTTATCCATAATGAACATATCTTACTTTAAATATTTTCATGCAAGTAGTTATTAATTTTTAATGTTAAAAATATTATTTTAAAGCAAATTTTAGGTATTTTTGAAGATATATGTGGGGTGAGTACAAAATATTGAAATGGGTAGGGAGAACAAAGTAGGTGATGAGGCAGGTGTGGATTTTAATGTTGTACCCGCCATGGGTGATGAGGCGGGTATGAGTGTTAAAATTTTAGGTGGGCATGAATATGGAAGGACCATAATCCGTACCCACACTGCCCCTCCCCATTTCCATTCCTATTGCTCGACCTCCACCACCAAAAATTCAATCATCTCCAACCGTTCCCAAATCACTAGCCATTTGGTGTTCACAGTCATCATTCTCTAGATCGCGATTTGATTTTCTCCCAACATCCTTCTCCAGATCTAATGCTCGCCGTCGTTCGTGCTCGAAATGCTTCATTCACCGTTGAATTATCCCTCTCCCACCCATCCAACCCTAGACTCTCACCAAAGCCGCTGTTTCCACCATCTCAACAAGCAAATAATTTTATAAATTTTCTTCTTCATGTAGGATGTGTTCTCTCCTATGTATATTTTTGTAAATTTAAGCACTGTATTCTTGGAATTGATGAAATTTTATAAATATTATGTTTTACTTGGATGTAAGGCATGTGTACGGGTAGTAAGTGGCTGTTGGTGGCAGATAGTGGTGGTAGGAGGGTTCCAACATGTGGTGGTCAGTGGTAGCGGTTGGAGGATCTCTAGCAGTAATTACTTCAGAGTCTCTGCGTGGTATATATTGCATATCGACAATTCTAACTTTTCAACGTGGATAAAATTTTGGGTTCCTCTTTCTTACGTTACGCTTAACCTTACATAAATAAACCATTATAAATTTTAGTACTCCATGTACTCTCCCAATAGCAACACTATTAATTTAACACAAAAATCGTAATAAAATTTAACCCACATTAATTGTGCAAATAGAGATAAATATATGAAATTTTGAGTTATATACAAACCTAAAACCTCCAAGATGATAGAGAAATAGTGATGGACAACTTTAAATTTTAAGATAGGAAAGCCGCGAATGCAAAAAACACGAGGTGGCAATATAAAAAAATAAAACTAAATTACAAAGGAGATGTTAAGATTGGAGGGAATGCGTAAGAAAATAAGTAGTACATCATGTACTATTAACACATTACTTGGGGATAGGTTATTTAAGGCAAAATTCCAAATATCGGGAATGCATTACTAAATCACTCTACCTCTAAAAGCTACAACACATTAGTGGTAACGAAATACAATTACAGCAACTATAGCAGCCAATCACTTGCATTCAAATTCACTCCTCTCTACTTCCTATGATGGTTGTCTTCAAATTCAGCCACCTTCTACGACACCTACAAAGAGGTAATGGTGATCGACATTGTTATTCTTACCCTGCTTCTTAATTCTTACCTATCTATAAATTGCTTCTAATTTTTTTTCAATTAAATAAGAAGAACATATCCTTTAAGTTGCAACCATTGGCTTAAATCTACCACCATGTTTCAATTATTTTAATAAGTCCACCTATTTTCAAAACTCAGTGGAGATAACATCTTTGATGACTTTTATCATGATACGTGGATGCATAGTTCTGGAATATGAAAAGTTAAAGAGACCAAGTTGTTTTTTAACAAACCGAAGGATAAATTCATTGAGTGGAGTTGGGGGTGGTTTTGTTCATTACCGCCAATGCTAATTTATGAGCACTTATTACAATTACCCTATTTACTTTTACAATATAAAATTTATTAAAATTCATAGCCAGTAATAGAATTTCATACAGTAATGATGAGAAATTTGATGGCACTCTTGATAGTTCCGGATAAACCTAAGAGCATTTTTGCAGTAGCAGCAGATGAACACATGCAATACATGGCGGTGTATAGCTTATACCATTGCTCCTTGTATGAAAGTGAGTTCAACTTGTAGGGAAGATGGTGAAAACCCATTCTTGGACCATTCCCATGTACGGTTCTCATTGACAACACTTGCACACCACGCAACAACTGCTCAACCATTTCTTGAGTGAAAGGCCACATCTGTCTGGATATGTGTCCAACATGTGTATAATCCTCGTTTAACTAGTGTACTTAGATATCTCTTACTTTTGATCTTTCCTTGAAAGGGCCCTCACACTATTGGTTCTATGTGATTAACTCCCCCGTACTTTCTTCTGGGCCTATATTTCCCTTTCTTGGTTGCACAATCATTATTTGGGAGATCTCTTTGAAATGGGGTTCCAATAACGGTGTTGTTTCACTATTTCGTGTACACCATATAGCCTAAATGACGAGACATTGGAACTCTTTATCCTTCTTTTGCGGCACTCTCTCAAATAAGTCACTGATCCAGTATCCAAGGATTGAGGGGATTCTTTGGGTATAATATTAACCTATTCGGAGCCATGTCATATTCATTGTACAAGATTGCATAAAAAACCATGTGCATGGGAGGTCGTATGGGAGATCATCACCGTAGTTCTCCAAAATATAATTTATAGCCCTAATGTGATTCCTAAACACAACGAAGTAGGTAGTGGAAAATCGGGGTCGTCTACGAATAAGAGAGATTTTCCTAATGGTTCATGCATATAATGTGGATGAAAGCATATATGTATATATATAGAGGTGGGTTCATATGAGAACACTATTTTGTGTGAGAACAATATATTATGTGATAAAAGATCCTAGCCATTGATTCCTTACATCTAATGGCACTGATTTAATGGGAAAAGGCAATTTCGCGGGTCTAATTCAGAGCTTTTCCTGGTAATAACAATTTTTGGTCCTAAAATTGTCGGGGGTTTTGCCTAAGGTTTGTGCGGGAGAATTGGGCTTCTCTAGGAAGTTATTAATTTCTGTGTGGTTTCTCCCGACGGTTATTTTAATCTCTGTACCTGCGGGGATATGTAGAATGCGGTGACCAATTTTAATATTCATGGTTTATTTCCCGGTAGCTTCATGATGGTTTTTTTATCTCTATCGCTGCTACCAAATATGATACAAAAACATGAAGTGGCCTTCCGACAGAATCTAAGCTTTTTCGTCATCGATTGGGCTTCACGGCCGGTTGAAGTAGAACTTGACCAGCAGAATCAAAGATTTTTTTTTGTCGAATTCGTAGTCTGGAAGCGAGCGCCTAGGTTGAATCCAGTTAGGGTTTTGACCTACCTGTTCTATCTAGGCCTTTTACTAATTGTGCTTATTCTATCTGGGCCTTTTTCTACCTATCAAAACTAAATTTAAACAAATAAATTTCACATAATTTAAAATCATATAACATTATTAAAACATCAAGTTAAAATAGTATCTACCTACAAAACTGCATCTTTCTTTTGTTTATTTGCTTTTGAATGTTTGACGAAGGTGTTTAAAATCTCCTTTTATTGGTTGGACATTTTTGATGGAAGATGCTTCTACTTTTCTTTGTAGGTGCTTAAACTTAAAGGTGTGAGTGCTTGAAAATGAAATTTTTGGTGTTTTGAAATTTTCATGCTTGTTTTATTATTTCTTATAAGAGCTTTGAGCGTAAATCAGTTTGTTTGTTTAAATTATATTGAGAGTAATGAGTAGGTGCTTCAAATTATGTTTGTAGGTGCTTCAAGTTTATTTATTTTAAAAAATTTTATTGAGGTGTGGGTGCTTAAAAATTGTAATTTTGGTGCTTTGAGAATTTCGTGCAAAATTTGTATAAATTTTATTAAGCATAAAGTGTAGGTGCTTAAAGTTATGTGTGTAGGTGCTTAAAATTAAAGGTGTAAGTGCTTGAAAATTGTTTTTGGTTCTTTGAAAATTTTGAGCAAGTTTATTTATTTTTTAAACTTTTATTGAGCGTAGGTGCTTCACGTTATATGTATAGGTGCTTTAAGTTAAATGTGTGAGTGCTTGAAAATTGTATTCTTGGTGCTTTAAGTTAAATGTGTGAGTGCTTGAAAATTGTATTCTTGGTGCTTTGAGAATTTTGGGCAAGTTTTTTTGATTTTTTTATTGAGCGTAGGTGCTTCTATTTTATGTGTTTAGGTGCTTCTATTTATGTGTGTAGGTGCTTTATGTTAGGTTTGGGTGCTTGAAAATTGTATTTTCGGTGCTTTGAGAATTTTGGGCAAGTTTTTTCTTTATTTTTTAAATTGAGCTTAGGTGCTTCTATTTATGTGTGTAGGTTCTTTAACTTAAAGGTTTTGGTGCTTGCAAATTGTATTTTTGGTGCTTTGAGAATTTTGGGCAAGTTTTTTTTAAAAAAATTATTGAACGTTAGGTGTGGGTGTTTGAAAATTGTATTCTTGGTACTTTGAGAATTTAGGGAAAGTTTTTTTACTAAAAAATAATTATTGAGCTTAGGTGCTTCTATTTACGTGTGTAGGTGTTGTAAGTTATAGGTGTGGGTGCTTGAATATGGTATTTTTGTGCTTTAAAAATTTCGGGCAAGTTTTTTTTATATAAAAATAAAAATTATTGAGCGTAGGTGCTTCTATTTATGTGTGTAGGTGCTTTAAGTTAAAAGTGTGGGTGCTTGAAAATAATATTTTCAGTGCTTGGAGAATTTTGTGCAAAGTTGTTTAAATTTTACTAAGCATAAAGTGTAGGTGCTTCAAGTTATGTGTGTAGGAGATTTAAATTAAAGGTGTGTGTGCTTGACATTGGTATTTTTGGTGCTTCAAGAATTTGGGGCAAGTTTGTTTATTTTTAAAAAAATTATTGGGTGTAGGTGCTTCCATTTTGTGTGTAGGTGCTTTAAATTAAATGTGTGAGTGCTTGAAAATTATATTTTTGTGCTTTAAGAATTTCGGGTAAATTTATTTAACTTTTATTAACTATACAGTATAGGTGCTTCAAGTTATGTTTGTAGGTGCTTTAAGTTAAAGGTGTGGGTGCTTGAAAATGGTATTTTGGTGCTTCAAGAATTTTATTTTTAATTTTTTTTATTAAGCGTAGGTGCTTCAAGTTATGTGTGTAGGTGCCTTCAATTAAAGGTAAAGGTATTTGAAAATAGTATTTTTGGTGCTTCAAGAATTTCATGCAAGTTTATTTTTTAAAATTTTATTGAGCGTAGGTGCTTCAAGTTATGTGTGTAGGTGTTTTAAATTAAAGGTATGGGTGCTTGAAAATGGTATTTTTGGTGTTTTGAATTTTTATTTTTTGGTGGAAGGTGCTTCAATTTATGTGTGTAGGTGTTTTACGTTAAAGGTGTGGATGCTTTAAAATGTTATTTTTGATGCTTTAGATTTTTTCGTGCAAGTTTGATTATTTATTTGTTTAAAGAAAGACGCTATGTGCATAAGTGCTTGAAAATGATATGTTTGGTGTTTTAAGAATTTCGTGCAAGTTTGTGTGTAATTATAATGTGGGTAAATTGTAGGTGCTTCTACTCTTTTTTTTAGGCCATAATGCTTCATAACCACAATTTAGTAAGATGTTCACGTGTAGAAATATATTTAGTAATGACTGTGTAGGCATCTATTCAGCTATCAGTGAAAAAATGTTTACGATATGTTACGAGTTTCTTAAACCATTGATAAGGACATCCGAATTGCTAATGGTAAGTGAACATGAGAAAGAAATGTACTACAAATTAATGCATTTTGTAGGCTTACCTTCACATCAGTAATATCTCCCCTTGGTTCTCATGTATTCATCAACTTTCAGCCTCCCCAATTCGTTAACACTATCTTTGATCCTCAAAGACCAGACTGCCAAAATTAGAAATAAGGAGACTACTTGCAAAGAACCTTGACACATCAAGAAACTAGTAGCCAAAGTTTATACATAAAAAACACTCCTGCCTTCAAGAACGCAAGGAAGACTACGCAGTATTAGAGTTTACATCTCAAACACACATTCACAATTCCTGAGGATATATGCTCATTGCTAGAGGAAACATAACCAAGAGTTTTTAATCAGAAAAACACCATTCTACACTACATAAATCAGAGAAAAAAACATGGTAAAGATAAATTTCTTACTTCTCATTAAACCTCGGGATTCAGAAACTAAATAAGGCAAAAAATGGCAACCCATTTAACCTTTTTTACCTGAACCCTTTGATTATATAGTTCTTTTTACAATATAGTATAAGCCATGGTCACCTCGACCAATAGGTGCCTGACACACTAGACAATTCCTCCTCTACAAATAAAGCATTTGCACATTTTGAACATGTACGCATGTGCCTGCATCTGCAAAACGTTCCTTTTCACAAAGCATTTGCACTGATAGTTTTCACAAAGTATGAACATTCCTTTCACCCTATGACAACAATGTTTTGATCCAATTAAGGAGGACAACACAAAGTCACAGTGTTGATACTAAATAATATATAAACAAGTGCATACAAGTCATAAATATTGAGGTTCAGGGAAGCTGGAGATCCATCTCCTTGCCTTGAGTGGTAGTACTTGCAGGAAGCACTAAACTTGCACATTCTCATCCTCATGTAGCACTGCACATACATTGAACAACAGAAAGTGATTCAAAATTAAACTACCCCACATGAACAAAAGTACATCCAACAAAATCAAACAGGTAATTCACACACTCATTATTCAATTATGCACGCTAGCACACGGTTAACACAGAACAACAAGAATGAACATTGTATCTCCACAGATAAATGAGCATTTTAAATAACATAATTGTATATGGTATCTTATGGATCTCGCCACATCTATATAGCATAATGCCCAAACAGTGGCTATATAACATCACCTATGAAGGAATGTCTTCCAACTACTTGCCAAAACTGGGAGAAAATCCATGTCATGATGCCTTATGAACAGGGTTTCATATACTTATTGTACCTTTCAAGCCTGAGGAATGGTGACGATGCCTTATTTTTCAATGCAATCGAGGCGAAAACCTATTTCCTTCGTGGTAGGCTTGAACCTGATGTAAAAATCTTGCACGATAGTTGAATCTAGAATAATCGGGAACGATGAGGAGATGAGAATAAGCAATGCAGCTTGTTGCGAATTTTGGCCTAGGATCCGAATGAGTAACTCGAATCAGGATCCGCGATTTTGGCAAATGAATTACCTTTAATTTTTTTATTTTTCCTTAAATCTGAATCGTTGATAGAGATATATTAATGGTCATGATTTGTTTTCAGATAAATAAGTGTTCTCACATGATCCCAATTCTATACATATATATATATATATATGAGGGTTCATATGAGAGCTCCTATTTATATGAGAACACCCTTTTATGTGAGAAAAAATCTAGGCCATTGGATCATTTAATCCAAGGACATTTTTGGCTATAAGTATCCCAATCGGGTCATAATACTAATTCTGGATACTCATGAATCATTTTCACTCCCATGGCTCTGCCACTCCATTTCTTTCCCTCACCATCTGTTTTCCAGCACCGCCAGAAACCAACCCTAGAATTCCATAAAGTTTTCTCAACGACGAGCACCCAAAGAACCTCTCGTGGACAACTGTTTGGCGGAGTGAACCAACCGATCACGCACCACACTTGCCGGCGCCGGTGTAGTATACACAACTGCCGTTGACTCTATGTAGAAATCTTACAGACCCTCTTTTGTGGCTTATCTCTTTGGCCTGGTGCATGCCTTCTCGATCAGTTGAGAAATAATTCTTCACCACAAAGTTGCACAGTTGGCTGTGTTTGAATTGCTCGTCATGGAATGCCTGAACCAAATGGGGTTGGTTAGAATGTGTTTATTTCTGGTGGTTATTCGAGTGGATGTGAAAAGGCATTTTTCATTGTGATTTGGCAAGTTCTGTATGTTGATTTTCTCCTTGCATGTTTCCATACAACTGTCCCAAGCTTGAGTTTGTCTTCATACTTTGCCTAGCTGTAGAAACTAGTCGGTTTCAAAGTGGCTGTATTAAAAGCAGAATGCTTATTAGTGGATCAATTAACTTAGAGAGCTACATAAAAGTCTACAATACCAAGAATCCCACCTGGTGTTTAACAGTAGCTCGACTTTTTGT
>JAUOBV010093281.1:0-13167 GCA_032360425.1 Rubia occidens | reverse complement strand
AGGCAGTGAGGCACAACCTTAATCATGTAAGAGTATCATCAATATACCTCCAAAAAAATTAAGGGTGGATGTGTAAGGTTCAAAGAGTCATACTCCTTCAAAGGGTATGAACCATTACCTAATGATCTCACACGGGGTTTTATCTTTTGTGAGGATTTGGTCTTCAAAACTTTCTAAGTGAGAAGAACAATTTGGTTTTCTAATAGAATTACGGTCTAATTTAGAATTTATAAAGGCGTGCATGACACGTGTGGGAAAATAGGGCACGTGAAGGGCGATATAAGTTAGATTCTCTTCACTTTCCACACCTTCTCATATGTTACTTTTCCCAAGGTAATCATTACCCTTTTCTCTCTCTTAACTCTCATAAATTCACCAAAACAGGCATAAGTCCTCTTTAACATCTTGTTTACATGTTTCTTACAGGATTACCAACTTCAGAGCTCTCTCATTTCCTCCATTTCAAATCTGGATCTTTTTCCTTTACCATGTAAGTTCTCTTAAACTTACTTGCATTTTCATGGATCCTTCTTCTCTTAGCCCCCATCTAGATACGAAAATCCCCAACACCCTTCCAAAATTTCTCCTGAGAGAGATCCCAAAATAGTCGCCCGGAAAAGGAAAAAAATCCTCACCGGAGGAAATAATCTCCAAATGTCTAGAAGCATATCTTAAGTGGAATGGTTCTTCCTCGAATTCCGTCAGGTCTCCAATTAGAGAGGGTTTTAGCGAAGAGGCACCTTCCAGATTAAATTGTGGAAAGGGAAAAGGCTTAGTGAAGCATTCGAGGAGAGGAAGTCCTGAGCTTGTGAGGCCTCAAGTAGATGAGGAGCCAAAAAATGTAATCTCAGCTGCTCCCTCAAAGAGAAAATTCATTTTCCAAAACATAACACCTCGAAAGTTTCATCAAGCGGTAAAGGAAGTCTCGTAGCTTCGATGAACCATATGTAATGCCTAACGAGGTATCAACGTTCCTTGAAAAACTCCTAGTTCAATAATGCATCCCGTTAGATGCCAAGTTGAGGCACCTCGGAGAGGATGAGTCCCCTATAACTTTACCTGTAGGAAGATCGATCATTCACCACAAACACCTCCAACCAGGACCAAGTTTTCCCTCTCCCCTTTTTATCTAAGCTAGTGAAGGAGTTTAGTGTTAGCCTAGCTTAACTTCACCCCAACGTTGTGATGATTATAATGGTCTTCCCTGTTAGATGTGTGGAGCCCAATGTCACACCTCGATACAGATTATTTTAAACAATATATTACTCATCCCGAAATCAAAACAAGTAGTTAAAGTAGTGAATATGTAGTGGATTCAAGGATTGATAATAGGTATGGAAGCGGAAATCTATTGCCCCCAAGGTTTTGTCATTTGTAGTTTTTGTATCTTTTTATTAGTTTGTTGCATGATTAGCATAGTTACTTGACTTTGCTAGTTTTGTTGTTTTTACTTGCATAACTTAGGAAACCAACCAACCAAACACCCCCCCCTTTTAATTGCCTTTATATCTATATATATATATATATATATTTAGGCTTGTATTCACCCTCGTATGGACGAACCGTTAGGAATATCCCTCTTCTCTGTGGATCACCCTGACTTGCCAACTATCTACTTAGTTGTATTTAGTAATAAAAAAAGGGCTTATAAATTTTGTATTTGAGAGGTACGGCGACGACCTCCCAGGTCCCGTATTTTACGATGGATGTATCCCTTCGAGCAGTATATGAAAATTTTCAAACATTTTGTAAAGAACAGGTACATGCCAGATGTAATTAGTGTACAATGGTATGCTGAGGAAGTACTTGAATTTTGAACTGAGTATACTAAGGAGGTTAAATATGTGAGGGTTCCCAGTTCCAAGAATAAAGGGCGTTAGATGGTGCAGGTGTTCGACAGGGTAAGCTATTAAGCACTAGTGTCGAGGATTTGTGCACTGCACATTTGTATGTTCTTCGGAATCATGAGGACATTTTCCCATACATTGAGATCCACCTTGATGAATTTTGATTGTTGTATCCTACTTTCAACGAAGCACGAGTTCTTCAACAACACACTAAAACTTTTTATTCCTGGCTACGGTCTCACGTGTCGACTGGCCAACATCGAGAAATAGTCAAGTAGTTGTTTTGGAGACCTTTAGGTACCATTCTATCATTCAGTGGTTATGACATCAACAAAATTAATTTTGCCACAAAATTAATGGATGAGAAAGGAGTCTCTCATAATAGCGGAGTTTCAGTTGTTTCCAAAGCATTGTATGTTTGTATTACATCCAACAAAAATTTGATGTACGCCCATACGTGCTATTTTGGAACAATTACAGAAATTTGGGATCTCTATTATGTTACAATAAGAGTGCTGATTTTCAAATGTGAATGTGTTGATTTTAACAATAGACAAGGAACGGAATATTTAAGGTTTCACACTGGTTGATCGGATTCTGTTGGGTTGGTGAGATTTTGATTGAGGGTTAATGGGCTTTTGTTAAGGAATATGAACAGGAGGATTTGATTGGTTTTGATACGAACACTCTGATTGGATCGAATGAAGAAGATTTTCTCTTAGAAGAGAACAATGCAAGCTTGTGTGAGTTCTTGGGTCGCACGGACCAAAATGAAGTTATAAGGGTCGACAACCAAGGAAAGATGACAAAGAGGCCGAAGACACCAAAATGAAGTCGAATAAATAGAAGAAAAATTGTACGGGAAAAGTCTAGCACTTTTTTGCCATACATTTTGGTGTAACTATTCCCAAAGAGCGATTTCCAAGTATGGAAGCTCTTCGGATGTAGTGGCCAGTTTCTACTTTTGCTATATATCCTAACATATTTGCAAGTTCATTTCAATGCAATACGATCATCCAAAAACACAAATGTGAATGCGTTGATTTTAACAATAGACAAGGAACGAAATATTTAAGGTTTCACACTTGTTGATCGGATTATGTTGGGTTGGTGAGATTTTGATTGAGGGTAAATGGGCTTTCGTTGAGGAATATGAACAAGAGGATTTGATTGGTTTTGATACGAACACTCTGATTGGATCGAATGAAGAAGATTTTCTCTTAGAAGAGAACGATGCAAGCTTGCGTGAGTTCTTGGGTCGCACGGACCACAATGAAGTTATAAGGGTCGTCAACCAAGGAAAGATGAAAAAGAGGTGGAAGACACCAAAATGAAGTCGAATAAATCGAAGAAACATTGTAAGGTAAAAGTCTAGCACTGTTTTGCCATACATTTTGGTGTAACTATTCCCAACGAGCGATTTTCAAGTTTGGAAGCTCTTCGGATGTAGTGGCCAGTTTCTACTTTTGCTATATATCCTAACATATTTGCAAGTTCGTTTCAATGCAATACGATCATCCAAAAGCACATAAGAGTTGTGAAATTCAACTACCTAGGAATGACAACATAATAGTTATGAAATTCAACATCCACAATTACATATTCAAATTATAATCTACATGAAACATGATATTCAACATCTGAAATTCAACATGGAATTGAACATCCAAATTACATAGAAACTTCCAAACACATTAGAAAATTCAACAATCTAATTTGAAATTGACATTACACGGAAGAGTATCTCTTGAGGCACGACTTCCTCGATTCTTTCAATGCTCACTCATAAGCTCTTTGTTTCAACTCAAGGGTTCATACACCCTCCATCAATTATACACCTTATCGTAAACCCAATTGTATACCTTCTTCACGCCCTTCACAAATTTAGGGCCAAACTCCTCTACAAAACAAAAGGATATGTCAATTAGAATATAATTACTGAGTAATGTTAATGTAAAAAAAATGTAAGGTATTTAAATCACCTTCTTGATTCTACGAGTCTTTTTTAACTCACCCACTGACGGTGTCTTGTGATGCCACTTGTGATCGAGTAAAACCTATGTTTTCTTCATAAAGTACTGTTTGTTAAAGTACTTGCAGGGTTTTTCCTTGCCACTAAACTCAAATATCTCAACGCTCCTCAAAATTAAAGTAATCAAGTTCACATACGGAAGACTCTTGATTACCTTCTTCAAGGTACCAGCCAACATCATATGGTTTAAAATTGCCAACAAGGTATTAATTTTACTGCCCTCCTTTATGTAGAAGAACATCATTAGTGCAGCATAATTAGGTTCACTGATATAGCCCGATTTGGGAATGATTGATCTAGCTATCATTTCATAGACTGTACGATCATCAGGGACACGTTCTTCCAAACTAAAAGATTCTGGCCTACCAAGATCATGCACTTGTCAAACAAAATACCACACACTACATTCAACGAGGTCTATCATCAAGTGGCCACTCTTCTCTATGGTAAACATCATCTAAAATGCCATCCTATTTTTATGGATATACACCCTCTGATTCTTTATAGGGACAGTCTATTATTTTGTTTATAATTTACAGGCTAAGCTCTATGTTGAATCCATTGACCTTAGTCTAGTAAGCATCCCCTCTCGGGACCTCATGCAAGTTACTATAAAATTGGCAAGTTTCATAAAGATAAGAGGGTTCATTCATCGTCAATAGTTTAAGGACATGTTGGCCTTCAAATTTTTTAACGGGGTCGGCTAACCCTATGTTATGGGAAATATTTAAATCTATGATATAAGAATCCATCAACTTGCCACTATCTCTTAAAGTATCATACCTAGTTTCCCACTAAAAAGAGATGAACCTTCTCGTGTCATAGCCAGGGTTTGTGGTTTGATCACCCCTATGAGATTTTAACCTCTGTTCACGTGCACCTCCTCCAGAATTTGATGTTGGCATGAACTTTTTCACCTTCACAAGGCCAAAATTGTTCAAGGATGTGAGTTTTTATGGTTCCGGCTTCAAAAATTGTTCTAGGTTTTAGAATTTAGGTCGAAATGAATCCTGTTTGGATTTTTTATGTATAGGAGACATTGTTCCGAGCTAGGAAAAATGATGGACTTTCGTTATGAAAATCCCATAGTAAGTTCCTCTGTCTGAAAAAGTTTTGTTTAATTTCACATGGAAGGTCCAAAATTTGGTTCCACGTTCGAAACTACATCTGTTCCGTAAAAATTGCACAAGGATAATTGAGTTCAACTTTGGATTAGAAAATGCATCAGATTGTGGAAGTGGAGTTTTGAGTCAAGAACTCAATCTAGCACGGGAAAAAATTAAACAACCACATTCATGTCAATTGCTACATTTGAACAGATTTGGCCCAAAATGGACATCCTATTCCGGATCTTTTCCGGACTCGAAACACAGTCTGAACCAATATAAAAATTAATGCCCAATTAAATGGGTAACTCAATTGCTTTAACATATTGGAAACATATTAGACGTTAGATCTTAGAACCTTAGTTTCGAGGTTGGAACTGAATTTTTTCCTAAAAAAATAAAGGATGAATTAAATGTAAAGTGCATGATTACAACAGATTTGGAACAGATTGGACGTCAAAGCTCAGAACATTCGTCCCGAGGATGGAACTTATTATGTATAGATTGGTCCCCTAGTTCACCGACATTCTTCTGAGCTCGTGAGTGTCTCCTATCACTTTTTCAAAGGACAGACAAAGTTACAAACTCGTAATTCATTCTAATATCATGAAATGGCTATTAACTTTAAATGCCAATTTTTTTAAAAAAAAAACTAACTTTGCAAACTTTAAAACTTAGAAATTCCATAATTCGAATGACAACTTAGTCATCAAACTTCACAACTCTCCACCATCAGAAATAACAAAACATCAAAATGTTCAAAACAACTCAAAAAATCTTTAAAATTTGCAAAAGTGTTTTGTGATTCAAAATCTCCACATTCTATCATATGTTCTAACTAATCTTCTTCCTTGTTCTCCTTGTCTTCCATTGTCAGGATTTCTGAATCAAACTGTTCAAGAGCATCGCCACCAAGTTCTTCCGCATCTTTCTCTTCCTCATCATTACTGCCATCACTAGAGTAATGGGATTTTAAATTAGGCATGGAGTCATCATCGATAATTTTTATGTTTAGGCTTGTGGATTCAAAGAACTTAGAATGTCTTGCTTCCGCTGTGGCCACCTCATTGTTAGCCAAGCTAACCTTCTTCTTGATGCAAGCCAGATATTTCTTGAACTTTGCCATCCAACCTCTCTGAGTACTTGCAACATTGAATTGAAGAGAACAAAAAAAATTAATTTACAATCAATAAATGAAAAACAATTAGCTTGATAAATTGTCTAAATAGTCTTGCATTCAATTTCCTTACGAGACGATGAACCTTCAGCCATGTCAAATGAAGCCTTTCTTGATTGCTTAGCAGCTTTAGTAGCATTCCTCATAATCGACCAACTTGGCCAACTTTGCTGATGGAAAATTTCAATTGGGCCATTTCCATCAGCCATCATAAGTTTTCTAGGGTCAGTGTTCTCGCTACCTTGGGCATCATTTATGTTAAATTTCAGAACGAGAACTGTTATGCTATTTACCATTGTCAGGTTAGTGTTGCTCCTACTTCTATCCAAATTTGCATAGAATTACAATAATTCATCTAAATGCATGGATTCATCTAATTTCAATAATTTATCAAACCCTAAAAGTTCCAAATATTTAATCAGATAACCTAGGAATAAAGGCTCAGTGTCCCAACTACGGATCACTTTACGGTTACTGCATTTCCTATGATGAAAATCCTCATAACTTCATTCGGCTGCTTAATTAAAGAACAACTCAGAGGCCCCGATCTCCCAAATAGGTTGATGACCCCATCCACCAACAATTCAACCCCAATACCTCGGTATTGTGGATTTAGATTTGGGAATTCTTAGGAAAGTGAAGGGGTTTAGGGGAATTTAGGGTTTATGAAAATTAACCTGATTTGCTCGTTGTGAATTCTTTTTACCAGGAGATAGTTTCGAGTCCAAAACAAACTCGCAGCTATTTATAAAAGGCCAGACATTCTTCCGAGTCTGGAAATTGATCCGACTTGAGTTCTGAGTTCATAACTTCTTGTTGGGCACAACTTCAAAAAAACATTAAAGGTTGTTTTGAAATGGGCATTTAATACCCATTTCCAATAATGCAAATTCCCTCTTTTTTTTCTCTCCAAAACCATCCTCTCTTCATCAATCATTCTTCTCATCAACATTTATTCAAGACTACATAGATTTGTAGGGGAAAAAATGTTACTCCATAGGGTAGGGTTTCCACTCCATGAGGTGGTTATAAAATCTCTTTTCCAAATCTATATTTTTCGGATGAAAAGGTAAACATTCAATCATTTCCTTTGTTCTATGACTAGAATTCAACCCTATGGTTTCATATCTTTGATATATCCATGGTGCAAGTGTATTTTTCAAAGTATAAATGAATGGGTTGTATTCATAATAGATTGACATTTTGTTATAAATGTAACCCTAGTTTTTGTAAATGAGTGGTTGGTTGTGATGGGCGTTGTTAGGTAGTATGATGTCCTGGAAAAGGACTCGTGAATAACATGTACGTGTAATAGGTGGAAATTCACAAACCTTAGGCCTTGATGACGATGAACAGGAGGGGTCGGAGGCAAGAGGGATCGCTAGAACACATTGTAGGACATTAGAAAGGAGAATGTCTTGAAAAAAATTAACTTTGTTGATTTTCAAAAAATTAGGAAAATGTTTATTGGACGATAGAACTAAATGGTATAGTTGGGTAGGGAAGGTTTGTAGAACAAGGGTAGACATCCGGTATGATAATTGGCACGAGGTTCCAAAAGACTATAAAGATGTCCTATAGACAGAATGCAAGGTACCTTCAATTAATTCTGTGAATAGAAATTATTCAGTAACTAATCTAAATATAATATATCCTAAATTATGCTGTAATTATTTACTTTGATGTCAATTCACGTAGACACCATTTGAGTTTGATGCTCCAGATATGGAGGATTTAAAGAAAATGGCAATGGTCATGATGTCGAAGAGTTGGAAAGAACTCCAATATACCTTATCTCGAGATTATATAAAGGAGATCTTCCATGGTTGGTTTATACACATATTCAACTCGAAAGTTGGGAGACCCGCAAGAGACAGGCTTTGGAAAATGAGGAAAACGTGAGCCATATTAATTATAATTATTCTTATTTAGACATATTATATTTGTTTTATTTGAAAAACACTATTAGCTACAAATGTAGGGTAAAAGGAATGGCAAGCAATGGATCACAAAGGAAAACAAAACCCCTCATTTTAAGAGTCGTGGGGGATATGGATTGGCATCTCTTGAGTTAATCAAGGAATATTTTGAGTGGGATGTCCAACTTGTAATCAATGGAGGAATGACCGAGGAGGATGAAGATCGTTAGTAGTACCCATCAATCGGGAAGAAATTGATCGGTGAGATCTATTTCTGAGGAGCCATCACAATAGTAAGGGTGGATACGATAAGGATGCCAAAATTGCCAAACGAGTGGTTAGCCCCTTTAATTTTTCCCAATCAAAGATTATAAATTGTATACTGCAAACTGCATTGGCTAGATTTATTTTCCTTATTACAGATTATAAATTGTATCCCGTCGTAGAAATTGCCAAACGCGTGCTCAATTGATTTTTTTAAACTCTTGCATAAGCTAAATTAAAGTAGGATCAGTTGGAAGGGTGATCCTCTGCAACGGTAGGCACGACATCCCGGCGAGGGGACAGATAAACTGGATAACCCAGGGTGTGCAAGTGGTGTTGGATCATTATTATCACAAACATATGCGTTTCGAATTCACTGGTCCTACAATAGGACTAAACCATCCTGGGGTCATATCTTGCAAAAGGAAGCGTTCTTACGAGACAAAAAAAATTGAGCAACAAGACATCTTGATCCGCAAGTTAATTGAGAACACCCGCCTTCTAGTATCGGAAAATTTAGCTAATTTAACACAGGGTTGGACTCCCCTATCTAGAGGATCTAGCCACTCACCGAGAGATGTTGAGATTAACCACAATTCTATTCTACTTCTACTCAGAGATGATGTCAATCATATTGAACTTGCCATCATGTCCGCTGGAAAAAAGGTCTAATTCTTTATTCTGTTATCTAAAGTAATTTGATCGACCTTTGTTTGCAATAATTGATTGTTTATCATTATGGACGTCACATTTGTGTGAGCTGTACATTGATCAAGCAGACAAAGGTAAGCCCATCCATATTGTCAATGGTATTCTGCATGATTCAATACGACATCATCACTCTATCCCAATTGGAGATGGGATATCTAGTGTCTCACTCGAGAAGCCACATGTCTTCAATGCCCGATTGCCAATTCCAGATGGCCACTACAAGCATGTGGGAATCGCCCAAGGACTTTTTATCCTATGGACTCGTTGCCTAATTTATGTGGACCTTATAAAGGATTGTCATTTAAGGGAAAGGCTAAAATGGTAACCAAAAAATTGACAAACCACTGAAGATAGCTAAACCCACACTCACAAGGGGATAAGTTTTGAAGGATTCACCGCACTTTGTTAGAGTCTTTTATGATTTATCGGGCGGGCACCAAGTCAAATCAACCTACTTATTTTCGGGTAATGAATGCTTATTTCATCAAGAATGAGGAAATAATTGCATGGAGTGACTTTGAAGACTCGTGGAGGTGTGACCAAGTCAATAAAACCCTAATGTCCATGTACGTATTGTAAGTTCTTACCCTTTCTGCATTCAACGGAATAATTTAGTTGCATTGTTATAATTAACATTTTCTCTGTTTTTCAAATATACATATATTATTTTGCTAACTAGAAAGAGAAGGATTGGATAGGATATATGTGCCTGGTGATGACGCAAGAAATAAAAAACACATTTAAAGAGAGAATAGACTAGATCTGCAAAAGTCTTGGTTGAACGGATAAAAAAATATTCGCTTCACCTTACATTGAAAAGTGAGGGCAAAATTAGAATTCTCCTAAACTAACATATTTTGTGGATATTTTTTATTTATGTTATTCTTGTAGGGACCATTGGAGATTAATTTTTACTGTCCTGGAGAAGAACCGCGTTTACTGGATGGATCCCCTACATTATCAACTTTTTGGGTCATTTATTAAGATTTTCAATGCATCATTTCGTTTTCTCACTGAATCCAGTACGAAGGGTTTGGAAATAGTCCAGATCAAGATGTGATTTTTTCCTATGTTGACATTTACTTTTCAGTGTTAAATTCAGAAGTTTTGCTATGATTAATAAATTCTTTTTTATAACTTGGTACAAGAAAAAAGTGAAGAATTGGGAGTATGGGTATTATGTAATGCTATATGTGGCAGAGTATCTTCAAGAAATCCATCAAAAATATCTCGTAATCGATGCCGTGAGATTTGCATTCAGTCTTGTTTCATTGTTTCCATGCTATGACTTAATTTATTGGTGTATTATACACATTATTAACATTCCTAAATTCAAAGATTTTCAAAAATGACCAGAAGCTGCATTCGCAAGCTGATATCAACATGGTAAGGAATTGCTTAGCTCGATACATTTCCAGTGCCCGTTCCGCTTACATTGGAAATCCAAACATAGCAGTGGTGTAAGTAGCTAGTATAAATGATGACATTTTCATTGGAATAAAAGTTGATATATTTCTATTCCTATGTATAGATTGTTGCTTCCCTAGCATAGTCTATAGATTTTTGATAGAAATATCATTTTTTATTGGTGTATCTTGTCCTGGTATATGAGGCTCCCATGTAGCCGGATTCTATTGTGAAAACAAATTTTGACCATATTTTCTGACAGGGGTTTTGATATCGGAAGTGATTTCTCATTTTCTTTAATTTTTATCATAGTTCATATTTCTTGTTTTGAGCTCGAAAGACAAGATCTAAACCTTGTTTTGAGTCAGAAAGAAATTATCACGCATTAAATGGTCCCAAACCAATATAAAGATTGGGATCAGAAATTTCATCTGAATCAGAAAAAACTAACCCTGGTCAGAGCTTTGTTCTGAGTTTGGAAGTCTAAAAGGTTTTGAATTTGTAACTAATCACACGGTCTGACGGTTTACATCTTCTTCCGAGTCTGAAACATATCTCAAGGTCCGAATACTAGCTGCTTGTTCCGAGGCTGGAACTAAAAGTCGGTTCCGAGATCATAACCAACTAAAGCGTTCGATGGTTTCCATCATGTTACGAGTTCGTAACATACTCATTGTCCAATGGCTAGCAATCCCTTCTCTGCTCAGAATAGATCAAAGGCGGTTCCAACCCGATGATAGAAGGTGGTTCTTGGAACCGCCTTTGATCCTCATTAATCAAAGGCATATCCAGCGAAGTCACCCCCAAAGTGAGGTTCAAAGAAACCACCTTTAATAAAGGCTCCTCCATTAGTGCTACATCATGAATTTTGATAAAAAAAATAGGTAAGAGCCAACTACCAACAATGGACCTCCTTAAATAAGCACTTCTTAGGCACTTCTTTTTCACTTTAAATTAAAATTAATTAAAAATACAAAATAATCCATGTTAAATGCCAATTGGTTAATATTTCAAAAATAAAGATGTACTAACTCCTTAATTAAAGAGCAAATCCTTATTAAGGAGTTTTTCTTAAAACTCCACAATGGTTTTCCTTACATAAGAAGTGCTCATTATTAAGAAAAGTTGGTTAAGGACCAACCATTGTGGATGCTCTAACTACCTTTAAAAAAAACCCACCTTCTCAGTCCACTAATAACGACCTCCTGAAAAAAGGTAAATTTAAAAGTGAAATTATACTTTCTTATTTTATCCAAGCCGTCAATGCCTACTTCGATGATATCTTATGATTACTTCATCAAAATTACGCCTATAACCATGCTACCATAATGTTCACCTTTTCCCTACATTTCAAAAATAACTACAATAACTCCATGCGCATTTACTCCTTAGCTAGGGGAGCTTATGATACACACCACCCTTAACCATATGAGGTCCAGAGCAAAATAAATATAGAGAACCAAGAAAACCAGGTAAATGATAGTTCGCAAAAGAGAAGAGATAATCTCGCTAAGCCCAAAGCTAAAATAGCACATCGCCTTCAGCGAACCTAGAAGGAAAGATGACTCTTACCCACGATCATGCCACTACGACCAAGATCTAGAAATAAAGTCCATGATTAGCAAATATTACGGTAACTCCAGCTATAAATGAATTATCTGAACAATTACAAAGGTAATGGCATTTTCCTTAATACTATTCATACATTGATCATACACAGACTTAAGCATCAGAGGAAGATCCCAGAGACTCCTCATAACCTTGTTCTGCAGGTATTATGAACCTAGTATGGAGCATTGCATTGATTCCAGGTATTATGATGGTTCAGAAGGAATCCCTTGCATCAGTACTAATATAAAGGAACTTCACAAATTGTTACCCAGATTGGAAAAATAGATGGTTCTGACTGGTTGTTAAAGTCTGGTGTCCATTTGAGAATTGTTGGTTGAGCTTCATTGAAACTCCACAAGCCTTTAACGAATCAGGACATGCTTGTAGTCCACTAACCCTAATTGGTATTTCCTTTCGAACCCTGCAATTTTGAAACCCGCTTCCAACTATTCCATCAACAATCTACCTTTAAAGAATATTCTAATGAGAGCATTAGCATAGTGCCCCCAATAGGGTATAAATTTATTCGTTGGTGTAAAGGCTGGAGGCTTCGTCGACATGCTGTGATTTGAGATATATTTTAGGGTTATTAGGCAGCGTTAATAAAATTGGTGGTGATTTTAATTTCAGAGAGGCTAAGAAAGATTTGGGACCTCCATTATTAAGAGGTTTCACCATCTCCAGTGGTGGACTGTGAAGATTTTGATGAAAATTAACGTTTTACAAGGAAATGAGAGATGAGTAAAGCTATGAAATGAAGATGGTTGATTATAAATAAGTTTTTTTAAACAAGGTCTAAAGGCTCTAGATGATCCAATTCACCACTTATTTTTAAATAATTAAGCTTTCAACAAACTAATAATATTTGATAAATTACATTTAAATATCTTCATTTTCTTAGTTAATAAGTATTAATTTATTACTTTTGTTTATAAGTACATTTGTAATATTTTATTCAATGAGCATGAATAATGAGCATAATTATTACTAGCATAGGAACTGTTACACTGGCATAATGAGAGAGAATTTCTCCAAGATCTTCTAATGATGGATCATTTTTCTTTTTCAGGGTAATCCCATCCATAGAAGGAGG
>JAUOBV010093070.1:0-13169 GCA_032360425.1 Rubia occidens | reverse complement strand
TATTGTTGACATTTGTTTACTTCTCATTGATGTACGTTCATTTTTCAGAGATTTGTGAATACGTCATGCTGAAGACGTTAAGTAAACTTGGTTTTGATCATCTGGATGCTTTTAATTCAATTCCATTGATGTAGTTTCATTTTTTGGGAGCTTCGGGATAGGTCGTGTCAATGAACTTAAATATACGGAGCTTCTCGGGAGGCAACGCAAGTTTTAAATTGATATACTAGATTTTTTATTTTGAAAAAAATGAAAAAATTCCCTCACTTTTTCCTAAAACTCTTACTGAAAACCACAATCCACCACCGAAAACCACCAGCAAAACCATCATCTAGGTGTACAACTAGTTTATACTTTTTGTGGGTGTTGATCGAGACTTGCATGGTGGTGAATTTGTAGTAGACGGGACGAGGTTGGATATCAGATGGAGTTAGAGAAAATGGAGGAGGTAACATTCATTGAGGAGTGAGTATTGCTACCTGTAGGAAGGACCTTTATGGTCCTAGTTGTGAGTTGTTGTTTTCTTTCTTCCTTATTTCTTTATCTTGTCCTTTTGTAACATTGAGGACAATGTGTGTTTCAAGTGCGAGGGATAGAAAAATGTCTCATTGTATTCTATTTTAATGTGTATATGCTCTACTTTAATTTGTTTTGTTTGAAAAAATAAATAGTCCCGCTAAGTTGAAAATCTGAGAGGGCAACTTAGGAAAAATTAGGGGGCCCGGATAGGTGGAAAACTGGAAAGGGCGACCTATGAAAACATGAGAGGCCAAATGGTGTGGGAAAAGGTGAGGGTGAGCATTGAAAAAGAAAAAAAAAGTGTGAAGCTAGGATTAAAATCTGAGAGAGTTCCCAGGAAAAATGAGAGAAGAATGAGAGAAACTGAAACATTCCATGCTTCTCTTAGGTTGTCTATTTTGTAGTTTCCTTGGTAGAGTATGCTAGTTTTATAATTGTACTTTATACCTCATATTTGATAGGTATTATGGCTGTTTAGATTGTTTTAGGCATTACGCATAGGTCTTTGCTTGTTCCTGTTTACTCGAGTATGAGTAAAGGTTCAAGTGTGGGGCATTTAATGTGACCTCAAATGCATGTATTTTCTGAAGCATTTAACATCTATTTTGTTAATTTTTTGTTGGAATATTTCTAGATTTAGATTGGTCTACATCATAAAGGGTATAGAAAACCATTCTCGGTCCTCGTATCTAAATCCTTTATTTTGTAACCTAATTTTAGTCTAATGGATTTTTTATCCTTACGAGCATATAGATTCCTTTTTGTGAGCGTAATTTGTAGATTTATCGTAAGCACTTTGGAGTATTTTAGTGAAGGCCATTCGCAAGGATGATAGAATATGGAAGGCCACGAATCAAAACGTGGTAGATAAAAAGGTCGAAGAAGGAAGACAAAGAAGCCGATGAATTGTGATCCGAAAGTTTGAACCGACTTATAGGAATCATACGCAAAGAACTAACGTCTTAGAATGGTACGATTGGATTCTTCTTCGCAAGTACTATAAAAAGACTACAAGAACTACCAAAACTGATAAGAGGTTCACCCGTGGTGATTCAAATAAGAAGAGGGCGGCAGCTCTTCTACGGGCTACAAGGCATCTCTCCAGCCCATAAAATCATACCGAAATTTGAAACTTTTCATTTTTTCCCTCTCTTTCCTTGGACAATAAATAGCACCCCTTCTCCTCCATTTGTGTTAGCTCGACCTGGGTACTCAAAACCCTAGTTTTGCTTAATATTTTCTTAGTTTTCATACCTCTTCTATAGATTCTTTTAGATTTGTTATGGTTTTTCATCATCTAGCATAGATTTCATCTTGGGAGCAATTGGTAAGCATTTGTAGCATGATATTGTGAGACTTGGTTTATCCCATTTTATTCTTTGATTATCAACTATGTTTTATGCCTTGTTGTGTGATTAATGCATGATTCAGACTAGGATGATCAACTAGCTGAAGATTATGAATTGATTCTTTGCTAGGTTTTTGGTCAAACCTTGGAGATTTTGTCTTTTTATCGAAGTGATTATCGTTGGTTAATGTTAGGTTATAATTGGGTGTGCAACTAATTATGATTATTGATTGATGAAATTGCTTAGATTTGGGATAATTTGAATGGGTTTGCCTAATTATCGAAGTAGTACACTAATGATGCCTAGCAAGAAGGCCGATTCTCGTAGCCATCATTAGGGAGCATAATTGTGCTATCCCAATGTTTCTCACTCGTGGAACGTTGTGGAATTTTGTTGGGTCTCCATGTTTATTGCTATTCTCGGGTAAGTCTATGACGCCGATCGTCTAGAATAACCCAATGGTAAGGGTTATTGTGTGGCGTCGATCTCCCACTCTAACTATAAATAAGGAAATGTGAGAAATGTCTTCACTTGAAAGGTGTTGACAAGTTCTCCACAATATGTGGATAATGAATAAAAATAGGATGATTAGTCGATGACCAAAGGATAACTAGAAATGTAAACCAATTGATCCCACCAATCAAAAGTGGGATGAAGAACTGCCATCACCAAGATAGCTCCACTGATACTTTTCAATCCACCCCCCATTCCCCTACACCTCTCTTGACGTCCCTGCAGCTCAGGCTCCGGGACTCGAATGCCACCTATCTAGTTCTGCATGTGATAGATCTTTGATGAAATATGACCAATCTCCTCATCAATGTTAATCAAGATTCGGTATACGAAAAGGTTGTGCTCGGCCTTCTTGCGGAAGCCAGACTCGAGTATGTGAAGTAGTTAACTTTACAAATATTGAAGTGGTGGAGGATAGTCGCCATGCATATGCACATCTTGATGTGGATGGTAATATGGTGTGGTAGGCTGGTTGAATGGGAGGACACTCTCCTCACTTAGGATGGGTTTCAGGGGAAACTAGCTCAGGTCCTGCTCAATTGCCTATTGACATGACACATTTATCGATGGCAAAGTTTTCCACTAGTGTGTCGAGCTCCAGCTTTGTCTGCTGGGGCTGAGGAAGTCCCATAAATGTCACCTGGTTCCTCCCATATAACCAATGGTAGAATCTCTCCATGAGGTAGGCTCTATGAAATTTTAATCCTCCATCTTCCTCAGGTTGATGAGGTATGAGTCATCCCTACCTAAATACCGAAGGGTTGGTGGAGTGGTAATTTGTAGGTGTTACGCTAAAAAGGTGATCATGCCCCTTATAGAGATGTCACCTCCTCAAATCTTCCTGTACACATTGGCAATCTGGAATGTACAAAGATCAGTCCAAAACCATACCATGTGTTCTCATCATTGAGGTACAAAATATTTAACATCCTCACTTGGTATATGAGTCAGCTCAGCGTGACAGAATAGGGTAGCTACAAAGAAACAATGCGCAACTGGAGAGCTAAATTGATAATCAGGTTGTTCTTGTCTATGAAATATTGGACCCTCCTAGCGGCGTTATACCACAAGACCATATCATCATGGTCAGTGCAGGCCCAGATCTTTGAATCAGAGTGTTCCCAGATATTTGTGGTATCCTAACCGAAGGCTGCCATGACCTTAGAGAAGTCTATCTCATATGACTGGTCATTAAGATGGAAGTTTATGTAGTTCTCAGATGGTTTCTCCCTCCCTCGTTCATCTTCACTTGTGCAACAAACCGTCACCCTCGCTAGAAATTCAAAGGTATAGCTCTTGTAATTGGGAAGGCTCATGATGATTAACCTACCTAGACTTCCTTTGGTAATGAGGAAACTAACCCGTTCCCGCAATCCAAGGACCTCCAAAGCCCTTTCATCATATAACTTAGTCTCATAAATTTTTCTAGATGGCTTGGCCAGGAGATCACATCGGTCAGCATATTCAAAGGTGAAATTATCATCATACAATTACCACTATGAACACCAAAATTCCCATGTATTTTCAATGAACACAACAATTCCCATCATGCAATTACCACTATGAAATTATCACATGAAATTATCCAACACGTAGAGATGAATATGCGAGCATTATTTTAATTTTTTACATTACAGTCATAGTCATGTAGTGGCCACACTACAATTAACAAAATGTAGCTACATAGATGCAGGTATCCATATTTCCACTACAAGTAGGACTTCAACAATATTCAAATCTAGATAATTCCATCAAGCATTATGCACTGTCCTCAGAATTCTCAGCGACACATCAAAATTTCATTCATACAATGGAATCTAATCCAACCAAGACCACTTATGTATTTTCCAATACCAATATCATAAGAACACCATTCCAAAAGTAATCATGGAATTGGCCAAAACTAAACTCATGTAAGCATCATTAAGCAAGCGTACACAATTATAATGCAATATCCAACAATCCCAATTTTCAAACTTCACAAAATCATCACAAACATTCAACTCATAACTTCAAAATATCACAAATCCATAAACTACACAAATATTGACAATTACAAGGTATACAATTGATAATTTTACCAAATTAATGTATAGGAAAATGAATTAAACAATCCCACAAAATCTCTAATCCTCAAGCAATGAATTTTCAAAAATCCCCAATTTCTAGTTTTTATGTGGAGTCGGATTTGAGCAAGTTTGGGTGTTGATTGTAATGTTTAAATGGTTGGGAGAGTGACGGGAATAGACTTTTGGTGTGAAGGTAATAATTTATAGCCGGATTGATGGAGGAGTGGTGAAATTGTGGTGGCCGGGGAAGAAAATGGTGATGGAACAAAGGATGTTTTTTGAAGAAATACGGCGCTTTCCCCTTTTTTATTTGATCCTAAGCAACTGTCACACCCATTTGGGAGAGAAATATCCAGCAATCTGTAGCGACTTGTGAGAAAAGCCTTGCGACTCATGACAAAAGGACACAGGAAGTTGCAAAATTCTAAAAATCTTTCAGAATCTTGTCACAACCCATAAAAATTTCTCGGGGCTCTTGACAAAAAGATTTGTGGAAGTTAATTTTGGCTACAGAATTTTCATGAGCTTCGAGGAGAACCTTGATTGTCGTGACAGAACCCCAACTGGGAGCCCAATTTTCTTGAACCTTGTCGTGACCCGCGAGGAATTATTGTGGATCAAGACAGAGATTTTCTGTTTGTCGCGACTTGTGAGGAATATGTCGCATGTCAAGAAATACTATTTCCTCTAAAATTAGGAAAAATTTATTAATCTTTCAAAATGTCCCCTTTTATTCACACTTCTCATTTCCTTCATTCTTTCATCATCCTATGGAACACTCTAATTTGTGAAAAAATCATGGAGAAACACATCCGTGAAAGGAATAAAACAACATAATTAAAAGCAACAATAAATACCGAATTAAAACAACATCGACGAAAAGTCACGAATGAATATCCAGATGATCAAAATTAAGTTTATTTAACTTTGTCACAATGACTTACTCACTTCAGGGCTCTCAATCACAAAGAACTAGGAGATTGGTCTCTATTCCTCGATCCGGGACAAAACAATTGGTGTCCTCATCATGTACTAACAGAACTCAACGTACATAACTTAGGGCTTCTTTATACTTCCTTAACATGCCCAACAACTGTCCTATTTTTTCCACGGTGATTTGGATTGAATGAGCAGTCAAAGGTTTCTCTCTTTCCCAAAGAGATTAAAATTTAAGCTCATTCGGTGGTGGTTTCCTTTCTACCATCGAAGTCTTCACATCAGAAGGAGGGAAACCCACTATTGTTGGCTTTCCCATGGGAACACTAAGAGTATTGGATGCTGCATTCCCAAGATAATCTTCATCATTTTTTCTTTCCTTCAAGGTAGTACTAACAACATGTGCAATAGAATCATCATGCAAATAATTAGGGCATCATTCGAGGAACTACCACCATTGGGCTCAAACACATCTTTATCTATATCATTTAAAATATCAATAGCATGACAAGAGTGGTATCTACTAGGATGATCAATAGAATTATTAGAGTCAAATTCTGTTTTCCCCATTAAACTCCATAGTAAGTGTTCTATTATGCACATCGATTCGTATCCTCCAGGTCTTTAATAAATTCCTACCCAGTAAAATAGGTATAGCATGAGTATCATTCTCTATATCAAGGACTTCAAAATTGGCAGGAAATGTCAAAGGGTCCAGTTTCACCAACACTCTCATAATACCTTTCGGGTATGTCATAGATTGACTGGTCAGTTGGATAATAGCCCAAGGTTTGTGAAATGTTCCTAGATTTAGAACGTCATATAAAGAATACGGGGATCACAGTAATTGTAGCACCTAAATCTACCATGGCCTTTTCAAAAAGTTTCATCCTATCAAACAAGGGATTTTAAAATTTTCCGAATCATCACATTTAGGAGGTAGTTCATCGTTATACACAGTGGAGGCATGCTCTTTATTTTCATTTTTATGCTTAATCTTAATTTTTTTTATTTCCTATTGACGGCTCACAATTCCTTAGGAAATATAGCGTACCTAGGAATTTTATTTATAGCCTTTAAGGGTGGAATATTTATCTCGCACCTACGAAAAACTCCATAGATGTCTTTGTTGTCCTCCTTCTTCCTATCATCTTTCAAGGCCTCCGAAAAGGGTGGTTTCAGATTATAGGAGGGGATCTTTGCCACTTTGGCTTTCTTGGGATGAGGGGATGATCCCAAGCTCGACATTATGGTTTTCTCCTTACCTTCTCTTTACTTACATTCTCCTTGGCTAAATCCTTGACCTCTTTCTCAAAATTGTCCGCTTTCTTAATCTCTCACTCAAGAACACCTTTACCATGGGGTTTCTCAACTCTTTACCATTCCTCAATGAGATGGCACCCACACTTTGTCAAAGGTTCAGTTTCGGTTGACAAGGAAGATTTCCCAAATACCTTAACATCATTCGGTTCAAGATGAATGATATTTGAATCCCTTGAGTCTCCAAATTTTTGAAACTTGATTTGTCCTTCTCTTGGAAATTCTTGGCTTTCTCCCCACATAAGCGCATCATCTCTAAGCCTTGCGTTACTTCATATTTTCACAATCCTGAGCTCTCGCCTTGATCATGGGGCTTTTCATGAAGCCTTAGGAATTGATGTTGTGGAGTTTGGTATTGATTTTGTTTAGGGCGGTATTGATGTACATTTTTCCTTCTTTGAGCATTTTCATACCGGAGATTTGGGTGCTTTGTAGGGAAATTTTTTGATATCATTGAATGCCTTGGTAACCTTAATTCCCTTGGTATACTTTGCCTCCTTGAAAACCATGGCATTCAGCTCCACTAAATAATTGTTTTCCAAACTCAGGCGTGCATCCGTAGGGTGGCGGTTATGAACAAATCTAACAAGACTTCACATGCGATGCATTTCCAGACTTTGTCATCAAATCTTTCACCATAGAAGTGAGTGCTGAGACTTGGTCCTCGAGCTTTCCATTATTGAAGGTAGCACTTGTGTTTTTTTGGTTTTTCCTTCTAAGGTTGGATGTTGAGCTAAAGGTCCTTCAATTCTCGGTCAACTCTTCATAAAGCTCTATAGATTTCTCCAAACACTTGTTTCAAATATATCCACTACAAGCTCCCCTCACTAGTCTTTGTAGAAGTAGTACACCAAGTCTCCTTCCGAGTAGCAATGGTATGGAAAACTCGAAAGTAGCATCTTAAACCCCTCTCAATAGTCATAAAATGACTTTTCGTGCAATGAGAGGATATTTCTAATTTCCTTCTTCAATGTATAGACTTTGAGGCCGGGATGTACTTGGAGAGAAAATTCCTCTTCAAGTCAATCAATTAGTATATAGTCCCGGGAGGAAGATAATGAAGTAAATACCTTGCGATACCTCTCAAAAAAATGGGAAGGCCTCTAACTTGTAAATGTCTTCATCCACTCCCTAGGGAATCATACCATAACAAACCATATGGAAGCCGGAGAGATGTTTATTTGGATCCTCCCCTTGCTTACCAAGAAATGATGGTAGTAAGTGTATTAATCTAGATTTAAGCTTAAAATACCCATTTGGCCAAAATGTAAGATAGGTGATGCATATTGATTGTTGCTCAAGGTTGGAAGCCATAGTTTCTCTCAATGGAACTTGCCTCAAAGAACATTTCCTCCACGAAGGTTAGGTTGTTGAGGCCCTCCTTCATGATTCTCATCTTGATACTTTATGGAAGTAAAAGGTTCCTAAAAAGGTCACTATATGGGGTGTTATACACACTCTCAAAAAAAAAGCCTTCAAGCCCTTTTTAGGTTCAACTATATCAAGGGATCGTGTAGATGTTGTACTGAAGAAGGTCACGTATGAACCATGCATCAAGAACTTGAACAATACATCTCCAAAATAGCCAAAAATAAGCTAAAAATGAAATAAAAACAAGTAGCACATATTCACACAGATACACCTAAGCACTTTAAAATATACCCCTCTTCCCCGGAAGCGGCACCAAAATTTGGGAGGTCGTTGTTGTATATCTCAAGTATACAATTTATATCCCTAAATTCTTCCTAAATAAAACTAGGTAGATAGTGAAAAATCAGGGTCATTCACAAAGAAAAAGAATTTTCCTAAGGTTTCATGCATATAAGGGTGGATCATGGCATATACATAGATATAAAAGAAACTAAGAGGGTGGTTTTGATTTGGTTTGTCTATGTTATGCAAGGATAAATAGGACAAATATTATATGAATATAATTAGACTAATCATCCAACAGACTAATAACAGAGGAAGAAACACAATTGACAAATTCTTGGGCGTAATTGATTCCCACTTGCAAGCCACTTATTGATCCTAGAAACAATCACTCATTTAATCAACTTGATTACTTATTGTGAATTCTAAAAATTCCATTTTAAAGATAAACATTCCATTCTTCTGAAGAGTAATTTAAAAAAATGATGAACAACTATTTGCAAACCTCACCAATGATCACTTAAGACAGACAACACATAAAGGTATTTTATCAGTGGAATCATACACAAAGAACTAATATATTTGATAACAATTACAAACATTCTACAAAGTGCCTAACCATTTAACCAAACAAAGAATTCATTAGGTTTAACCAAGAAAGATCGACATTCAAGATTCTACCTTTTAGTTACACCATAGGATAAACATGTTAACAAACAATATTATCATACTCATCTAGAAATATTAACATTATCTACCTAACAAGAAGTTCTAATTCCATGTTCCTAGATTTCATGCCAAAGAGACAAGATATTGTGCACATTTCTTAGTTTCTAACATGTCATCTTACAAACATTTCATATTCTCAAACAAACTATCATATAAATGAATTAAAAAACATGATTAATATTAAAATAAATTATAATTAATCAATTCTCGTAATGAGTGAATAGAGTTTCTCACTACATGGGCTTTGAAGCTTTAATCAATTTCTCTTAAGTGATAGCTTAGCTACTGGAGTTCATACTAAAAAACAAAAGCAAACCAAACATAATTTAATGTGAAAATAGAATAAAACCAAGTAAAAACTAGGGTATTGAGAGAGGGAAGTCAAGAAGAAGAAGATAGGAATGAGAGGATAGAAGTTGGTATTTATAGTATGAGATAAATCAGAAAATAAGTCATTTGTAGCAGGTCGTCGTAACATGTGAAGGATGTTTCGTGACTCGCGACGACCACAAATGTCTGGATCTTCAAACTTTTATTTTTCTTGTCCAAGTCTTCAATATTCAACTCTTCAATTCTCTTTTATTCAATTCTTCAACTCTTCAAACTCCAAAATATGTTCTTTTACTCTTCTAATCTTCATATATTAGCCTTGCCACACCATATTCCCTAGCAAAGTAATATGAACACAAAAGTCACCGTTAACTCTCATAAGAGAATTTCTTGGCAAAAAAAAAAAAGATCTAGAGCACAAAGGTAATCTTCCCTCAGCACCACCTTCGTGGTTAATGGAGTGCAACAATAGTCCTTCCTATTGTAAAGATCTGAATCTCCCCCGTATGATTACATTTTGGGAACCACACCACGAATGTTTCTCCCTAGGACTACAAAGGCAAAGGGGATGAAGCACCTTATCGATGGTTCTAGGGTTGCGTAACGCTAACCCAAGTTTTCTACTAACACTATCTCTATTTGTAACCTTTTGGGCCAATTTACCGGCTAAGACTAGTGTACGGTTGATCGTAACATTGACTTGGTTACCCACATGTACACACCCATACGGTCCCAGGCTATCATCAACCCAAGCACATCTTGGTTTCGTTCCCTGGGGATATCAATAATTGTGCCAACATATAAGTAGACTATGGTGTGTGCTAGTCTTAATGTGATGATCATACAATTAATAGGAATAATAAGAAAAAGTCAACAGAATAATCATAAACACATAGATATAGATATAGGTAGATCTAAGGAATCTCACAAAATAAAAACCAAATTATGGATACAAAAAAAAATACCACGTTAATTAACTATTCCCTAAGCATTGAACCCAAATATTTCATTAGATCTAATACCTTTGGGTAATATAAAAATAAATAGAAGAAGAGAAAATATTTTAGAGAAAATATTTTAGAAGAAGAGAAAATATTTCATCGTTCCTCATACCCTATGAACTGTTCTTTGCATTTTGAAGTTGTAACGAAATGGAATGTGTGAAATGGCATGGTCTGTGTCTATACTTAGCCTCTAGAACAATCTCGGTGACACGGACTGGCTGGTGCCAAATGTTCTATGGCAAGAGGTTGTGGCACAGCCCGCGCAGGATGGCACGGTCTGTGCTACGTACCCTCGTCAAACGCCTCGCTAGAAGGGAGCCTTGTCCCGACTGAATTTCCTCATGCCGAATGCTCGGTTCAAGCTGGCCAGTTGGCCAGTCGACTGGTTTGGACGGATCATGCCATTTGGCGATGCCTTTTTTAACGTTGTTGAACTCCGACTCTTTCGTTTCTGGCTCATTTCCATCTACTAACATGTTTTGTTGTCCATGTCCTTTTGTCTACTACCATCCTTGGGAATGGCCTTCTAATATCTTCTACCATTTTTTCGAATGCCCTTCAAATACATTCTATTACCCTCGCGGATGGCCTTCTACAAAATGATGTCGAAATACTCACGAGTAACCAACTAGTAAGCTCACAAAGGAAAGTCTAGGTGTTTGTGAATACAAAGTGTCCATTATATTCAATTAAGTCTACAAAACTGGGATTTAGATAAGAAAATCAATAATGGTGAACTAAACCCTTTGTCATGTAAACCTAACTAAAACTAGAAATCAACCAAACAAAACATGATAACAAACGTGTCAAATGCATTGATTAACACATGGGTAAAGGTGTACATTAATAAACTATTCCTCAAATTCTTCGCTCTCAACAACCACTCCCCATCCCAATCAGATTCATCTACCAAAATTTCAAATTCATCTAAGGATGGTTCATTTTTAGAATATCGGGCTTCTAGTTGGCTCAATATTTCCATCAAGTTACTCAGTTTCCCTGCAAATGTCTCAATGCTTGAAAAGAGTTGATTTCACGAATCTTTTATGTTGTTATGCAATTGTGATTGGAGTAATTCATAACTCTTGGTCACATTAGCTATAGCTTGAAAATTTTATCTATATTCCAACTTGGTGAGTAATTCAAAGGATTGGTTTTGGGGCATTGTATACAATGGTGAAGATTAACTATTTAACTAAAATTATTAGATTCCCAAAGTATATCCATACCATGAATTTTGGTTAACACTCAACCCTGAACTTGGTGAAACATGGTATGTGTACAATCCTCGATCCCACTGATCTTTTGAGTTAACAATACCTACTTCTCCCTCATATTTTCTCAACAAATAGCAAGAATATGTATGTTTATCTTATTGACATATCCTACAAAGTCTCACTCATTGAGCCTCTTTCCTCAACATTTTTTTCAACAAAACAAAAAATAATGGAAACACACAAAATTCAGAAAATTAGTGCAAGGTTTCTCAGTTTACACCAAGAACTCAAGAAATATATATTCTAGAAGATAAAAAACACACAAAAAGGACACAAACAAAAAAAATACACAAAAACACAACAATATAAATTAAGCACAAACTACTCTACTAACTACATATGTAAGCTAACAATCAAATTTAAACTAGTATCCCCGCCACCAGCATTAAAATTTGATTCGCACCTTATGGGGTCGTTCTTAATCTTACAAGAGAGCTTAACCTGATGAGTGCAAGATGCAAAGTTAAGAATTTACATTGTTTCTCTCTTGCTTACTACCAACTACTAGAGAGTTGCTAGTGGCAAGCCCAAAATCGCCCAAAGAGACACTCGAATTTGAAAGTTAATAATACACAACTCACCATAGGGCTTAGATTTGGGATATTTTTTTATCTAATAACTACTAAGCATGCAAATAAGATAGATTAAAAAATTATAAACTAGCTTTGGGGCTATTTGCATAACATGACCAAAAAATGATTTTTATCCTAAATTTTATCACATTTAAGACATATAAAAATATCTTATGTCTATGTAACATAGCGTGAAGATAGCTGGGAATTACCACTATCTGTCACAAAAGGTTTGTTCTCCAATTTATAAACCTACCAAACCGCCGCGGTAATTAGGGAAATTTCATCGATCGAACTATGGATCCGCTCCTCTTTCCCCGTTAATCTTACTCTCAATCCTAATGCTCCCCTACTTAAAGGAAAAAAGCCTTGCGTAGGTTGCAACCATTATATATGAGAGTGAGGAAAATACATTGGAGAAACTTCACTATAGACACCAATCCCTAGGCCAAGAAAGGTAAAAGAATCAGTATCTCGTGATGACTCTACGGTTGAAACGACTCTAGTCACTACACGACAACCCTAGTTGCTAAAAACTATCATGCTCACACTATCAGGGTAAACCAAGGGATTTTTCCCCTTTTGGTGTCTATCATCCCAAACATGAACTGTTATTACACGATGATCCAATTAAGTTAGAGTCTAAGAATCAAAATGGTAATCTCAGCAAACATGCACGCACTCACCTCCCCGGTTCTCACAAACCTACAATAGCTCTAAGCCAAAACTCCCAAGGTAGCAATTACAGTCTCGCACATTGGCATATTCCTTATGAAACTACGGATGCATTGTTGAACATACATGACATGAATCTTAAAGTAATATAAAGCATAAATCAATCACGAATCTTAATAGAATAAAAAAATTGGGAAACCTAAGAACCTCACAAAATCATCAT
>JAUOBV010092970.1:0-13169 GCA_032360425.1 Rubia occidens | reverse complement strand
GATTGTAGATTTTTGCTTTGGATGATTTTTGCTTTTGGGATGTTTGACACTTTAGATTTTCTTTATGATATTTTTCTTCTGCTAGGCTTTAGAAATTATGGATAAATCCATTGATTTGTGAAATTTTAAAGAATAAAAAGAAAGAATAAAAATAAACCCGCTAAGTTGAAAATCAGAGAGGATAATTTAGGTAACATTGGGGGCCCGGATAGGTCAAAATCCCGAAAGGGCAGCCTAGGAAATAATGAGGGGATAAATATAGGTGAGATGTGAGCCTGAGAAATATGATGTGTGGCTAGGATGAAAACCCGAAAGGACTCCTAGGAAAAATGAGAGAAAAAGAGTAAAATAAAATGAAATGCTGTTACTATCTACTCATTTTTTGGCATTGGATTCATAAGGTTGCAGTTGAAAATTAGTTGATCCGGTAGCCTAACATCATGGCACTTCTTGGGATTGGGTAGGGAAAACGAAGCAAGGTATAAAATTCTTGATTCTTGGTAGACTTTGTTTTTAGATATATATTGGTATGAAGTTAAGTTTATGTTTGAACATTTGATACTTGGTTTTTAGCTTCACTTGATACCATTGGCTTTTGGGGAATATCAATTTTGGATTAGAAAATGCTTCTATGGAATAGGGAATTGATAGTATATATGGGTAGATTTAGGAATAAGGGTTCGTGTGATATAAACTTTTGGGGAATCATCAAGTTGAGAGTTTTGTGAGATTTTGATTTGGGGGAATATTAGTATTAGGATATGGACATGTGAGATTGTTCTTATGCTTGAATCTTTTCTTACTTGAGGACGAGTAAGGTTCAAGTGTGGGGTTATTTGGTTTGTCCATTTTATATAGTTATTTTGGGATCTTTTGTACTCATTTTGGTAGGATTTTGTGATTCGGATACTCTATTTTACCTTGAAATTCTGTTACTAGAGTTAATAGCAACTTTATCGCTTTTTCACATGTAACATGGATTCTGTGAGATGGGTATTTGTTGAAGATTTGAAAACCTTGGATAATCCATTTTGAAGACAATGAAGACTTTAATGATATGAAGAAAGGAAGAGGAGACAACTACACTAAGACCAAAGAGAAGAAAAACACATTTGAGAGCAGAGTACTCTGCCCGTCACGAGTCGCGACGGTCCACGGCTCAGACTAACTTTTTGGACTTTTTGTGGTATATATACTCATTACTTTTCTCTTTCTTCTCCAACTTTTCCCTCCCAATTTCCCACTGTAAAACCCTAGTTTTTCCATCTTTAATTTATGTTTGATTGCCTTTTTTAAAATTAGTATGGGCTCTAGTATCTAAACATAACCTTGGGAGCAATTGATTAAGGCTTCCAAGCCCATTTCTCGAGATCTATATGTAAGCTATTTAATGCTTTGTTGTTGTGCATTTATTGTCTTAAATTGGGTTGTTGAATCCATTAATGATATTGGAAGTTGGAGTATATGAATTGCTTGTATGATTATGTGTTAGGGTTTTGAGAAATTAGCTAATTCTTCCTACTTTTCATATGAAATCCAAAAGCATGAGTTAGAGCTTCTAATGTTGTTGCTGATTTGATGAATGTCAGATAAATGTGATAATGCCAAACTCTGTTATGTTGTTTTGTGTAGCAAATGAGAGAGGTTTATGAACATTGGACGTTCTTAGCTAATACTGTGTAAATGCATGAATTGGTTCAAAGCTTAAACACAGCTTATTGATTCTTCGTATTTAATGTCATTAATGGGATACCTTTAGGCGTTGAACAACTAAAGGGGTCATTAGTGAGGTTTAGCAAGAGATGTCGAATTCAGTCTTGTAAACTACTATCAAATATGGATAGAAGATTTATCTTCACAACAAATAGTAAAAATGTTGAATAGGTTATATCTTCAATGATAGATAGAAGGCTTGGAAGTATAAGCCAATTTCCCCTAATATATCGTAATTCGTTTTTAACATCATTTTATTTTTTGTTGCGTAATTAGTATATTTGTATAGTTTGATAGTGTAACTTGTCTTTAAATTGTTAACTTAGAAAACCAATCCAAAAACCCCCCCTTTATGTGCTTTGATATTTATGCATATATTTATATCTAGCGTTGTATTTACCATTATATGAGCAAACACTTAGGAATATCCCTTGTCTCTGTGGACGACTCCGACTGGCAATTATCTACTTAGTTGTAGTTAAGAGAATTTTAGGGCTTAAAGATAGTATCTTTGATAGGTACGGTGACGACTTCTCAGGGAGCTATGATTTGACATGATTTTGTTTTTTAGGGAGAATGATTCTTGATCGAATAGCCTTTATGTTGAGATAGCATGATTTGAAATATTTTGGAAATTTAGTAAGAAGTGTTCTTATTGAATAATACTCGATGCATGCCTTTGTATATTCTTGTATTACCATATTTTTCTTGTTGTGATAGGATAGCTCCAAAAAGAAGTAGGTCGGAAAAAGGAACAACTTCCTAGGGTGATAAAAGGAAGAAGTCGGCCAAGTTTGGGAGATGAGAGACGGAAACTTCCCTTCCACTTAACCCCTCTTGTTATGTTGATGAGTTCATAGATTGAACCATTATTTCTAGGAGTGCGGCTAGGAGATGGAAGTAATTGAGATGCCCAAAGAGAACCATATTAGAAACGAAGTTTGCATGCAACGAGACCTTGGGACCTCTGGGTTTACTCAAGTCTATCACATACTCGTTAAGCCAAATAGGCCTAAAGAGACTTACATACAGTGAACTTTGGAGTTTTTAGCAATCTTGAATCAAGAAATTAATAGTGAGAGGAGTAGAATTTTCCATTTCCACTTGGATTATAACGAGTACACTATGTCACATCGGGACATTGCCCAATCATTCAGATGAAAGTAAGAGAAGTATATTTCGAGGACACACTAACATTGTCTTCCATTATCATTGGAAAAATTTTGGAGAGTTCTTTCGAGAACAGAGAGAAAGTATCTTTGCAAGAGCACCACGATTGTTCATCTAGCATTGTGCTATGTCCAGCGATTATTGTGTATAGGGGTATTTTGTCACGGAGAGATATCACAGTGTCCCAGTTTGGCCATCCAAGTCCTTTGGGCGATGACTCCGGAGGGTAATTTCTACCCCAATATGGTGGAAGCCTTCATTGAGGAATGCATGGCCGTCGGAATCAAGAAAGGTGGAAAAATATCGATTGGTGGCATGGTCGGACTCTTAGCCCAACACTTGGGCCTTTCAGTTCCTTCTCTATTTGCATTGGTGAACTTAGATCATTTAGAGACAAGGTTCACTATGGATAAGTTGGAGAGGGCTTCTGTGGTAGCTACCACAACCTTGGAGGATCGATTTGTATGGTTGTACGGTGGCTCCACAATCTGAAATTTCATGATCCCTCTATAGCATGAGCGCGCCGCTATCAACCAAGACAATATATTGGAGAATTTGTTCTTAGCACCCAATCCAAGGTTGTAGAAGAACTTCTACAGAGTCTTATCAAGACCAGATATAGACATTGAGTAGGATGATGGTGAGACTCAATCTAAGGCACCACCTAGCTGCACTCACCTACCCGTGGACATCCTCGACCAATTTTGCATATTTAGAGAACAATTTGCGAGTTCTACCCAACTTATACAGGAGAGTGGTCAAGCGGTAGGCGGAACAAGTATACAATTGGAGGAGTTTGGGACTAGTAAAGACTCTATGGAGGTACCATGCAAGTTTGGGGTCTAGGTTAGACTCCATAGAGAGGGAAGTGAATGAGGAGTTCTCTATTATGGATTAGAGGGTGGATGTCCAAGAAGGGCCATTGAGAAAATGATTGAGAGATTCCATATCTCAAGGCTTGATGGTTTTTGGGACGTTATTACAATCGAGAGGCAAGAAATGCGATAAGAAGAAAGAAAGAGGTGACATGAGGCATGACATTTGAGAAAGGGCCCTTCGTGGTCACATAAGTGACTTCCACTACTTTTCTCCTTCCCACTTATGTTTCTATTATTTCATCGTATTGGGGACAATGCAAAGTTCAAGTGTCGAGGAGGGAGTGGTGAATAACTTAGCAGGTTTTCATCTCAGGATTCCTTTGTGTTTTTGGTGATTGCTTTGTTTTGGGTTTGTTCTGGTATTACCATTGGTTTTGGAAAGTGGTAGAGTTTTTGGTCGCGTAATCTTTAGGGCACCTTTTTGTGTAGTTTTTTTGGGGTGATGTTTTGGGAAGAACTTTTGGTAGTGTATTTTTGTTTTGTTTTTCTTGATCTTTATGTAGTATGAAGCCCACCTTTGGGGCATTTTGTACTACACACAAAATTAAAAATTTTGAAGGAAAAACCCACCGAAGTTGGAAAATCAAAAGGTTTAGGAATTAATGGGAAGAAAGCCTGGATAGGTGGAAAGACCAAGGTAAAAATGAGAGGTTAGGCTCAGCTAGGTTTGGAAACTTATAAAAAAAAGAGGTCGTGTGGAAAAATGTGAGAAGTGAGCTTAACATATGTGAATGCTAGGATGAAAACCCGAAAGAGCTCTTAGAAAAAATGAGAGAAATCGGAAAATAAAATTTTGAACATCTTTTGGCCTTCTTTGGTGGTTTTTTCATCAACATCTCTTGAATTGTTTTCGGAAGCTTTTTCGACAAAGTAAGCTAGTATAGCACTTATCATTTTACTTTGCCTTTTTCAATTTTCTTTATGAATTTTTAGTGGATAGGTTACTTTAGCATTTTTGGGAGAGCGAGAGTGGTGAGATTCGTACAATCATTGGTGGAACTAGGGTAGATTAGGAATAGTTTGAATGTATTGGTTAACTTATCTATGCATGCTACATTCCTCTTGGATCTTTTCTCATTTTTGTTTGCTCGAGGACGAGTAAAAGTTTAAGTGTGGGGGATTGAGGAAAAACTTTATGCATGCGTTAACCAAAGCATTTGACATATTTATTATCACGTTTTGTTTGGTTTAATTCTAGTTTTAGTTAGGTTTACATGTCAAAGGGGTTAGACGATAATTATTGTCTTTCTTATCTAAATTCTGAGTTTTGTAAACTTAATTGAAACTAATGGAAACTTTGTATTAATGAGCACCAAGATTTTCCTTTGTGATCTTGCTAGTAGGCTACTCGTGAGTATTTTTAAATAATTTTTTAGAAGTCCATGCGCGAGGTTGGAAGAACATATTTGAAGGCTATTGACAAGAATGATAGAACATATTGTAGGGTATTCGCGAGAATGGAAGTAGATTGAAGGCCATGGAACTAAATGCATGGTAGTAGATGGAATTGAGCTAGAAAAGGAATATTTAAAGTTCAAGAAGGTCAAGAATGAAAGACGGTGCAAACCGATTGAATCATCCGACCGCTCAACTGACCGGCCGACCTCCAGGCACAAGGCAACACAAGTCAAGCCAAGGTTGCACGACCCATGCAAAGGGTGGCTAGCACAACCCATGCCAGCCTACTTGGGCCATGTAATAACCCCTCAACACAGGCCGTGGTCTCTGTTCCCCAAAATCTGTTTGAACGGCTAAGTATGGGTGCAGACTGTGCCATTTCACAAGATCTACGCCGTTTCAAGTTCCAAAACTGAAAACCAACCCACTGGGTCTAAAAAATGACATGGCTCGTTCCGTTCAACTGAGATAAAATTCTTTCTACCAGACAGGCTGCGCCAAATGACATGGGGCACGAAAATCAGCAGTTCAAAATGTGACACCAGCTGACAACCCGTGTCGGTCTGTGCGCTGCGCGCTACACTACCTTTTCAAGGCCTGTGTTAGTACGTGCAGCTCATGCTAGCATGAGGCTGTACATGCCATGCCATTTCGTGCGCCCCGTGCCAGCTCAACTTGGCACGACCAGTGCTGTTTTCACTTGCCGCGCGTATTGAGGCTTCTAGGGTTTTTGGGCCTATTTCTGGCCCTTTTCAAGGCCCAAATATTTACTACTATATATATGTACCAATGTCTACTAGCGTTTAGGTTTATGTTCATTTTTAGACTTCAAGAGTAGGCTAGAGAGAGAAAGTTTGTCTTTCTCTCTACGATCTCTTCTCTTATTCTATTTATTTTCTTTTGCCCAAAAGTGTTGAATCCAATGAAATACTAGGGTTCAATGCTTATGGAGTAGTTTATTTAATTGTGTATTGTGTTTGTATTCCTGAATTAATTTTTTTAGATTCCTTAGATCTACCTATTTCTATGTGTTTATAATTATTATGTTAGCTTGTTCTTCATATTCTAATTAGTTGCATGACTGTTACACTAAGATTGGCACACATTGTAGTCTAATTTCATGTTGTTCAAATTATGGATACCCCCCGAGGAGGGAAACTTAGATGTGCTTAGGGTAGCGATATTCCAGAACTGTGTGGGTGCATGCATGTGGGTTTCCTAATCAATGTTACGATCGAAAATACACTATTGAGCCAGTGAATTGGTCCGAGATGTTAAAATAGAGATATCTAGAGTAGGAAACTATGGTTAGATTTGTTACCCTAGAGCCATCGATAAGGTGTTTCACCCTCTTTTCCTTTTTAGGCCTAGGGAGAAGCACTTGTAGTGTACTACCAGAGAAGTAATAGCATGGGGGAGATTCAGATCTGCATGGTAGACAAGGTAGTTGTTGCACTCCCTTAATTACGGAGGCGTTGCCAATAGAAGATTACATGTGCACCCTACGTGACAGGTATGGGGAAGTGTTGACCATCGACCACACCATGTGTCACAAACACTAGAATAAGTTTGTAGTTCTTTTATGTCATGGAATCGAGGATCAAGACAACATTGATCATGTTATGTAAATACTCGCCAAGTTCTAGTCTATATAGTTTATTCTCTTGTTAATTACATGGTAGTAGTTGTTAGCAACACCCACCCCCCATAGGTTGCTTCTTGCCACTCCATGGAACCAGGTTTCCACCCAAGAAAATGGGATAACCATATGTAGACCTATGAGTTTCAATGTAACAACCCCAATTAGGTTCAGAATAACCCAAAATTGTTAGAGCGGACAACTATGCCCAAAAATAAAGACCATAGTAGAGATTACCACGCACGTAGCACAAAATTTGAGTAACATCATGGAAATGGTAATCAAAAGGTTCCTTCTTGTGCTGAATTTCCGTGTTCACAACATAGGACAAATCAGGATGTGTAACGGAAGTGCACTAACCGGAGACCAATAAAGAGTAGGATTTCCGAACGACTTATCAGAACATCTATGAATGGAATGGAAAAAAGGCATGGAATCCTGCATCCCAGCGTGTAATAAAATATCCTTGGCACATCTTGTTTGGCCAAGGAACAATTCGTCGGAAATACGAACAACCTTTAAACCCAAAAAATACTACAGAGTGTCGAGATCTTTAATCTTGAATTATGATTAACCCGATCAATAAACATCTAAGTGAGACGACCATCATTCCCGGTGAGAATAATGTCATCAATATAAACCAACAGGTTAAGCAAAGAGGCACCCTATGAAAATACAAACAATGATGTATCAGAGGAACTGCATATAAAACCCAGGCAAATAAAAAATGGGCTAAAACATTGAAACCAAGCGCGAGGACCTTGCTTTAATCCATAAATGTCCTTGAATAAAAGGGAAAAATATGGATACTTGGGATCTTTGCATCCAACATGCCGCTCCATATAAACTGAAGAATCAAGACACTTCAAAAAAAATGACATATTCCTTTAGCAATTTTACCTAGGTTTTTTTGGTTAAGGACAAAAAACTGAGGTAAAAATTTCTTTTACCTCGATTCTTTTTTTGAAGTAAATAATATATTTTACCGCAGTTTTTATAAAATGGAGGTAAAAAATCTGAAAATACCGATGTCGAATGCATGTCTTGCTAACTGACGTCGGTTATTTTTTACCTACGTTGCACATCACTCTAGCAGACATGAATGAACGACGTCGCACGCAAGTCTGGCTTACCGACGTCACAAGTCCCTCTTGCAAACATGTAATGATCGACCCCGCACAAATGTTTGACTTACCGATGTTGATTGTTTCCATGATCAATGTCGCACATCACTCTCGCAGACATGTAATAACTGACGTCGCACGCATGTCTGGCTTTCGGCTATTTTTGTAACCGACGTCACATGTCACTCTCACAAATACCAATGACCGACTTCCCACGCATTTCTCGCTTACCAACGTCACATATTATTGTGACCGTCATCGCACGTTCTTCTTGCAAACAAGAAATAACTTAATCGAGCACATTTCTCGCTTACTGACATCGGCTATTTTTGTGACCTACGTCGCAAGTCACTCTCGCATATACTTTTAATTATATGAATAACTAGATAACAGCCTTGCGATGCATGATTTAAAATTATACTGTATGTGGGTATTAATAATGTATTTTTAACAAAACTAAAATTTAAAATTTTCATGCAACTCCATTTCTTTTGAATTTTTAAAAGATTTTATAACTATACTTTTAACCATGACTTTGTGTATATATTTTTTAATGAAATAAATTAAACGTAGAGTTCGATTAATACATGATCGAAGTCGAATATCAATAAATAAACTTTAGTTTTTCACCAAATAAAATTTGATATGCTACATATTCATAATTATATAAATTAATTAAATAGTCTATAAAAGAAGTAGCATATAAAATTTTATTCGGTAAAAAATTGAGTTTATGCATACTATATACTAAAAGAGAAACTCTTTAGACAAGTGGCATCCCCAAAATTTGATACATCACAATTTTGACAAGTGGCATCTCCTAAGTTTGACATATTAACTAGCCAAGAAAATTATTTCTAAATTTAATTCACCTCTTTACTATAAAGCAATATTTATGCCGAATTGGGATTCTAAAAGGGCAAAATCTTGGGAAAGATAGTTTTTCCATAGACTTATGGAAAGACGGAATTTAATTAGAATATTAACAGTTAAAAGGTCTTAGTTGCAATATTAAAATTTTATTATACAACGTGTAATAGTTACAAAGTTTATAACCCGATTGATGCAACCCAAAAAAAATATCTTCATTTTTTCTAATTTACACTTTAAACCTTGGTCTTTTATGACTTATGGTATTTCAAGAGACGGACTCTTCTAATAGACTTAAAATGCATCTATTAATATATCATTTCCTGGATTTACGCATTTGATGTATATCTTTTTATTAGAACAGTCCAGCTTTTCAACTGATTTGCTGCATATAATATGACACTATTTCCAAAATATTCTAAACCCTAAACAATGAGTCTACAATTAATGTGGATTGTTTCCCTCTCCTTCCCTTCCCTTTCTTCAATTTTTATTTCTTTTCTTTCATTTTTTCCTCTCTTTTCTAGAGAATTCTACCGCTTACACAAATAATGTTGCCCTAAATATATTATGCATGTTGGTCGCTATGTTTTCTAGTTTTATGCACATTGTTTTATTTGATATCTAATGATTTGTATTTGACATTTGTAAATGTGCTTTTAATCCAAGTAACATTTTTCCAATTACTACTGTATCTGACATTTATAAATGTACTGGATTGTATTCCTTCTCAATCCAGATCCTGCATAAAGCAATAATTTTTTAATCACTTTCATACAGAAGGCTATTTTGTATATGTGCTCTTAATCGCTATTTTATTTATTGTTTTTCCCCAACTTTTCTCGGGTGGTTTTGGAATTTCTTTTAAAAACATTTTTTGGTTATATTCTTTGGGGAAAAATCATTTAAAAATTAATAATCATAAAATATTTAATCAATTAATAAAAATTTATGTGATGTATAAACTCTAAAAAACACAAGATTGTTTATATTTCTTTGTTTTTGAACTATTGCATGGTTTAATTAATTTTACTTAATTTTGTTATTTTACAAGATGTATACATATTGTAATTTTTATTGTATTGTTATGATTATTTTTATTTTGTGATTAAATAAAATAATTTGAAGTAAACATACAATCCTGGTAATTTTACAATATGATAAAATATTGAAAAAGTAATAAAATTCACATTTATAAAGAATATGAAAGAATACTCCTTTTAAATAGAATTGAATTACAGAGTGAACTATTAGATCAAATACATTGTAACAATTGAAAAACACTACTATAGTAGTGATATGAATCTCCTTGCGAAACTCTGGATTGTGGAATATCGGATCTTTATTTAAACTGAAAATCTCGCCCAACTCAGTATAAATGCACGAAATTGCAGCGTCTTTCCCACAGGGTACACTCAACTCCAACTTGCTCTCCAAATAGCCCGCATGTTTAGATCACAAGGTTTCTCTATAAACTATCTAGCCCGCAGGGTTAGCTTATAAAGAAAATTGAAACTTAACTAGCCCGCATGATTAAACAACAATGAAGATAATGAGAATGTCTCAATATTCTTAATATATAATTGATAAAAAGGTGTGTATATACTCGGCTGAACTCTCTTTAAATTGAGGTGAATTTCGAGCACATTTAACCCTAAACACAATTGGAATTTGAATTAACTTATGGTAGCTTGAAGAAGTTAAAACCATATTTAACTAAACTTCTACTTTTACCCTAATTCGTCCGTTTATGGTATGAATTAGACTAGAAAAATATCTCCTTATCTAATCTTACCAAGTCTAATTCTAATCAGAATAAAGCTGAATAGTCTAAACCCTAATGGACCGTCAATTTCGAACCATCCCTTCAAAGCCCACATGGTCGAGCTCTTCAGTCTAATAAGCTCAAACTAAATTAAAATTAATGTTACATTGATCACACTACTTCAATAAAAAAACTCAATGGGAAAATGAGTATAGTGTTCTTCATAATATGTTCAGTTAATCGACAAACTTGAATAAGTAATCCAAGCCCTTGCCGACTTCTTTTTTAATTCTTCATCATGAAGTTGATCAATCAAAGCATTCAATGCCACATCTCTAAGCTTCATTCTGGACCTTGTCATTGGTCCAACTATGTCACTTAGAGGATCTCGAACATAATGTTTGAATGTTTGATCAAGACGTGGAATGTCTTCATTTATGGTGGTAGTCATCTTGGGATCTCCATCAAGTAGTAACTGAAAGATTACAGAGGGTTTAATCTATGTTCTCTCATATTCCCCTAGGTACAATTCTATTCAGATTCATACATTGATGAATAATGATTTCTGACAGTCATCTTGACTTTTCCTTTTTTAAGAACCATCCATTCTTTATATATTTTCTTTTTACTGAAACATTTATATTTTCTAATGGTAATTATCTCTCAAATTTTTGTATATTTATTGAAAACATAATCTAATAGAGTTATCATTTTAATTAATATTATAATAAAAAAAATTAAATTCACAAATATCAATTAGTAAATAAATAATTATTTATTTGAATAAATGAAATATATATTATTGTTTAAATAGTTTATAAAATTATAATTTATTCTTCTCTAAGAACGTCTTCTGACATATGATCTGTCATTAAGTTATGAATTACCCACTATATATTTTCACTACTATATATTTTCACTTATATGCTGTATTATTTAAATTATACACTAAACTTTTAATGTTAGTTAAAGTATTTTTAAAATTACATTTAGGTTTTTTAATATGTCATATGCCATTTTAGGGGAGGGTTTAGGTGAGAACACTTATTTATGTGAGAACATACATGAGCTATTGATATATTTAATCAAATGGTTGTTAAGGTCATATAAAAGGTTGAACAAATTAATTTCGTTGGTCATTGTTTCAGTTCAAGCCGAGTAATAAAAATGAATTTGGATCTAATCTCTCTCCTGCCACCACCTATTAGACTACGCCGACAAGATGTTGCATGCATATCTTCTAATAAACCGTGTCTCTTGGTTGAGATACTTGAATACATGTCAGCTTTGAATCTCATGCACATTATTTTGAAGCTTGTTAAGTCTCTAAATCACCACCAAACCTAAGTTTGGTGGATCAAAAGCTTTGGTGTAGTTTTTCAGCTCCAGTTCTGCTTTTACTTGCACAAACAACAAAAGAAAGAACACCTTAATAAATTATGAAGGTGAAGTTTCATCTACTGCATTAACAAAGGTGAAATTAGTTTTTTTTTCTTAGAGCATATAATTTATAAATGAAGCACCAACATGTTACACAAGAACCACTTATAAAATGAAGTCGAAGCACTAACAAGCTATTATATAAGAACCATACAGTTAAATATTCTCCAAATTGTTTTTGTAGCACCTCCAATTTCTAAATGAAACACCTACAGGAAACACTTGAAACACCTATAAGTTATAGTTGAAACACCCACGAGTTGTTATTACATCACCTTATACTTTTGTTTACTCCATGGTGTTTCTATAATACCTCCAATTTATAAAGATAGCACCTACAAGATACACTTGAATCACTTATAAGTTGTAGTTTAAGCACTCACGAGTTGTTAGCACCTCAAAGTTATAAAGAAAGCACATACAAGAGTACACTTGAAGCACTTATAACTTGTAGTTGAAGCACTCATGAGTTGTTATTATAGCACCTTATAGTTACATTTACTCCAAGTTATTTCTGTAGCACCTCAAAGTTATAAAGGAAGCATCTACACATCACACTAAAAGCATTGAAAAGGTGCTTTAAGTATAATTTATATGTAATTGAAGTTTCAACCCATGGTTCTTCAAGTATAGCGACTAATTCGATTACATTATAATCGTAGGTGCTTCAAAAAAAATTTATAGGTGCTTAAATTTGAAACTGGAGGTTCTTTAAATCTAATAATTAGGTGCTTCACTTATAAGTTGTAGGTAGTCTAATTTATAGTTTTAGGCTTTTCAAATATAGTTTATAGGTGCTTGAAATTTTAGTTAAAGGTGCTTCACTTATGGTTTCAGGGGCTCAGCATTAGATTGAAGGTACTTTGTGTTATAATTTGTAGGTGCTTGAAGTATGACTTGTAGCTTCCTTAAGTATAACTTGTAGGTTCTTGAAAAATTACTTGAAGGTACTTCTAGTCATACTTATAGGTGTTTCGTGATATGACCTTATAGGTACTTTTAGTTATACTCGTAAGTGATTAAATTATAGATTGAAGGTAAAGTGCTTGAAGTATGACTTGTAGGTGCCTTAAGTATAGCTTCTAGGTTCTTGAAGAATTACTTGAAGGTACTTCTAGTCATACTTATAGGTGTTTCATGATATAACCTTATAGGTACTTAGAGTTATACTC
>JAUOBV010092969.1:0-32632 GCA_032360425.1 Rubia occidens | reverse complement strand
CCTCGAGTTGGACCTTGAACGTTACCTTAAGCTCGAAGCTCGCGGGCCTCGAAGGGTCGAGGCCCAGGTATCATCAGTTGGAAACCCCAGTGTGGCGTGTAAAGCTCCCCTATGAGGATTCTCGACCTGAAAATGGGCAAGTATACCATGTAAGCACTCTTCACACTAGTGTTATACTATACACCATTGTCACATAGTCAAACGGGCACCTGTATCTAGTCAAGTGTTTTTGTTGGCCATGTAGCCTAGTTGTTCCCTAGAGCCAAGCCAAAGCGAGCCTAAGTTTCTCCTCGCCTCAGTATTCATTGACCCCCCGTTAAAGTAGCAGAGCAGATGTATACCGCCATTAACCTCTGCTCCTAGTTTGCTAATCCCAATTGCAGATCTTAAAACATAACAATTATAACGTTAGAAACACACTTAAAAGCTCATATGAGCTTCCTTAGAAAATCCCTTGAAGGATGTTACCCCATTTTGCATCACTAACAACATAGATAATACCTCCAAAAAATCCATCGATGATAGATTACCGGCTAACCAATAGGATCTTGGAGGCAAGATACAACAACCATTAGAATCCCATATCATGTTTATTACAGCAAGCTTACAACTTACACAACAAGCTTAGTAACAACACAACACACATAACACAATAACTAGAACTGATATAGAGAGTAACTCATCACTACACAAGCACATACAAACTACAATTGAGTAAAACACCAGATAAAATCATCCTTTTATAGAGATAACTTATGCATAGGGAAAAGGAATAAAATTATGATAGACCCTAGAAAATTGTGAATTTAGACCTACCCACGTCTATCCAGCCCCTTATTTAAGCCATAAAAAGTTAGCATTGTCGATAGGTATTAGTCAATCCACAAATAATTTTAACCAACACACGTACCCCCTACACAAAAATCAAACACATTCACAAAACACCTCACTGAGTGAAACTTGGAGACACGTACTCCATAGGTTTGTTCAAAACCACCAAACCAACACACACAAGGATGACAGAAAGAATATTGCAGATTCGGATACCCCTGGTAAATCACCAGCTTTGCGACACAAGCTAATATTCAATTCTGTCTCCATGAACACTCAAACACACCACATGGGAGAGACTGTCACTTTACATATGCCTAGAAAATCACCAGCCCTGTAAACACAAATAAAACCTCAACCATTTTTTGCACAACAGACATAAAAATAACACAACACCCACATCACACATAGCTAAAAGAAAACTGTAGCTTCACATACGCCTGGAAAACCACCAGCCTCGCGGGAAAATCAGTACTCCATTCTACTTTCCAGTCACAAATCACACACAACTCACACCAACCACATCCAACCGCAAACACAAGTTTCAAATCACAACCTGCAAATAAAATCAAATGGAAGTCTAGATGATAAGCACCTAAAAAACTTAAGCTGATTATAGAAACATAATGCTGCTTATACATGCTCACTATAGATCTATAAGTAATCCAACCATGTAGAGCTTTGAGGAATAGTTCCCTACTTAGTACACTTAACTTAATGACAATCCTAGTTTACTTCGCTTATCACAAGCACCATAATGCCCAATCCTGATACTAGCTAGCCACCACAAAACTAGGATCTAAAACACTAAGATTAAACCTCGAGGTATCAAATGATTAGTATATAAGAAAACCCAATAGACATTCCACACTCTTACAATTTAAGACATTGTTCACACTATTCCCTGCATCAGTCAGCCTACGGATTATACTTACCCAATCCATCATCTGATAGTCTTAATATATAGGATTTAGTTTACACTATCTTCTCAAAAATAGCCCTCACAATATCAGGTTTAAGTTTCTACAAAACAAAGATACTAAAGGCACCTTGATTGCAACGGCTAAACCCCCTAAGCTAGGAATAAGCACACAAATCATATAGTATTGCAAAAATCTCATTTGATGATTTAGCGTATCAGCAGAAAGGGGTTCTCATTTCCTACACTTTTCTTAAACATCCAGAATAGACAAATACTTAGTTTTGAGATTTCAGTTGGCTTAAGCAGTAAGATGAATTAGTTAAATTAAGATCATACTATGTAGAACCACGAGGTTTCATCCTCACTTCTAAAATCAAACCTATAAACCAGCAAGGTTTTAGCATACTTAGCAACCCGTTTATCACATCTCAACTACAATAGCAATAACATTACAAGAAAAATGACATATTACTTTGCCTCTTTTACCTCGGTTTTTGTTTAGGACAAATAACCAAAGTAAAAAAAATTTACCTTAGTTATTTTTATTTTCGAACTACATAATATCTTTACCTTGGTTAAAAAATAACTGAGGTAAATAATATGGTTTTTACCTCGGTTATTAAATTAATTGAAGTAAAATGTTAAAGAAACGAAGTAAATAATAATACCGAATAGTGTCCGACGTCGCATATGTTGTTTAACAAGGCCTGCCGAAATTTCATTTTAAGTTTTTTCACCGACGTGTTATGCAATGGAAGACCGACGTCGCAGTTATGTAAATTATAGATCTTTTAAAGGTTAAATTTGAAAAATATTGACTTTGAAAAAAATCAAGTATTGTTTAAATATTTAAAAGAGTGAGCTAAAAGAGTTCAATGGTCCAATGGTTCGCACATACAATTCAATGGTTTTTAAAACATGTTAGAAGAGTAGAAAAACCATACCCTGGAAAAGAGAGAAGAGAGGGGGGGGGGAGAGTATTGGAATTCGTGGGGAACTTGTGAAGAGAAGCTTAAAACTAATTGTCAGGGTCCCCATATTTATACATATTTCTGAGCGAAGTCATTTTTCCCCTTGTGATGCTTGCCTTGCATGCAGCGATGTAGCACCAATGTTAGTTTAGGCAACAAGATATCAACCCATGACCAATGTTGCACGTCTATATAGGCCTAACAATTTCAACCCACCACCCAGTCGATCAACTGCTCGTATTTTTAAAAACATTTTGGCCACAACAAATATTTTCTAGTTTCACAATGATTGAAACAAATTATTCATTACACAAAAATATTTTCTAGTTTTGTGAATTATCGTAATACTAAAACTTATTTCATATGTTAGGTTAAATATTAAGATTCTATAACATTAAATATTTTCTAGTTTTGTGAATTATCGTAATAATAAAATTTGTTCATATGTTTGGTTAAATATTAAGATTCTATAACATTAAAATAACATTGAATAAATAGATTATAGATTAAAGACAAAAATACGTAAAAATAAATATTGTTCCAAATTTGAATAATTTTTTTTAAAAATAAATGTTCAATAGTCTAAGAACTACAACAAAAATCTGGGGGGAAGAACGATAACATTAAAAACCATGGGCCCAAAACCATCTAGTAGTTCGAAGTAGAGCATGTCCCCAACCCTGAGTTCCCCTGCATCAAGACACTAGCTAAAACCCTTTGGGGTCATGGTCTTGAGCCTTCTGTTCCCCGAGTGGTGTATGTTTCCTTTCCGTTACACCTCAGCACAACAAGCAACTTGTACGATGGTAGGAGCTCCACATTCTGGCTAGAGACGTAATGAATTATAAATAGAAAATCACATTTAGTACACATGAAAGTAATTAATATAAAAAGTTAATTGAAAATAAAATACATGTGTAACAGTTAGGACTTACCAAAATTGGAATTGAACCGAAGTTTGTTTGGGTCGAAGTTTTGAGAATGTGTGGAATGATATCGACTAATGTAGTCCACGGATGGTCCTCGTCTGAATCGTTGATCAGTATTGGTCAGTAAAATTGTTAGAAATTAAATTATAGTATAAGTAATCAAGTAAAAGAAATTTAAATATAAACAAAAATTGCTCAACTCAATCGGGGAACGGCTACTCAAACCAGCATTGTTAGCCATGATTCTTGCAATTTTTATTGCCATGAATGATAAATATTATGGTAGATAGAAAATGGATCGATAGAAATTGGGTAATTTAATCTTTTTAGTCGGCCAAGCTTCGCACATACACATCAATGCAAAATATAACTTGGCGGGCAAGTATGAGCGACGTTGCTAACACGCCAGCCCAAAAATAATGGCATGGTCGACATGTCGATGCGACGTCGCTAACCCTTTGGTATAACCAAGTAATTAACCGAGAAGGGTGCAATGTCCCAAACAAGAATGACATCGCACAATGATCGCTCCATACGACGGAGTACCAAAGGACCAGAAACGTTGAATTCCAACCTAACAGATGCATTAACAATAGTAGAAAACCTGAGAAAAAAAATCTCTAAAAAAATGGACCACATTAACAGGGGAGAACATAAAACCAAAATTCGTTCACCCTAAAACCCTAACCCATAGGAACTTCAAAAAAGAAAACAAAGAACATATTCACACACCATATATATATATATATATATAAATTTGAGTTAAGTGCTAAAATGACCCCAAGTTTTGGTCGAAAGTGCCAATCTATCCCTGTAAAATCTGAAAGTGCTAATCTAACCCTATTATTTGCTCAAAAATGCCAATCTAATCAGGAAACCATAATTTGGCCAGAATTTCATAAATTGACTATTATACCCCTGCTTTAAAAAAATAAAAATCAAGAAAAATGAAAGGATAGTTATAACCTTTTTTCTTCTTTCTTCTCAAATCGGATATTTTTCTCTCTGCCGCCAGCCTTTTTAGTATCCAACCCATCAACTAATCATCTCATTTGATATTTATCGTCTCCATTTGTTTATCCTATCAACCTCACGTTATGGTCTATCTTCTCCGCCACCAGTGAATCTCCTCCACCTCGCAACCATTGCTTCTTCTTCTTCTCTTCATTTGCTTCTTGTTCTGGCATTGGTAGTGGGTTTTACTGAGTGGGTTAAGTTCATACGGCGGTGGCTAGGGTTTTGTGGGATGGTCTAGGTTTAGGCGGCGGTGGCTAAGTAAAGACAGGATGGCGGTGGGTTTGATGTGGTGGGCTTGGTTTTGGCCAGCGGGCTGATGGTTAAGGTTTTAGCGGCGTGTGTGTGTGGAGATTTGATTCTCCATAGATTCTCCGCCCCATGTAAGTATAGGAAACGGTCCAGTGTTTCTGGGCCCACCAGTGAAGTAAAAGCTACACTCACTAAAGGTGAGTTAGAGGCAATTTTGGCTGGTGTTTGTGGGCTAGGTTCAGTCGGAGGTGAGTTGAAGGCAATTTCGATCGCCAGTGGCAGTGGAGCTGTGGAAATGCAGCGGAGTTGAGGTGGTGCTGGGCAGGTAGAGTTGGCTAGACAATGAAACTAGATTTTGTCTGGTAATGAGTGGTGGCGGGCGATGAAGATCCGGCAGCGGAGGTGGTGTTGGATGGGGTTAGAAGATGAAGAAGAAGAACCTTATGGGTAGTTATGTCTTTAAATTTTATGTTATAATATTAGGGGTATTTTTATCTTTTATAATTTGCTTAGTGCCAGAAAACTGCCAGTCAATGCCGGAATAGTATCAAAAGGTTATATCGGCACATCCAAAGAAAAATTAAGGGTTACAATAGCACTTTTAGATTTTAGAGGGCTGTGTTGGCACTTCTGTAAAAATAATAGGTCATTTTTGTATTTTTGCCTAAAATATTTAAGGGAAAATACAAAAATAAAAGTAATCTAAAGAATCTAGAAACCATACCTTAAAGAAGATGGGCAGATGGACTGTTAAAATTTGAGGGAATGTTGAATGATTGAAGTGTTTTATGAGGTGGGCTCCACATGTATACTCTTTATGAGCCGCTGTGAATTCTTCCGCGGCTGGTGCAACGTCGCATTTCAGTGGACCTTATGGACATTGGACCGACGTATGAGCGACGTCAACTAACCTCAATGTAAACCTCACCATTTCAGCCCACCAGCATAACAAATGGGCTCGTGTTTGACCAATACAAATTTAATTAACCCCTGTGAATTCTGCCTCGGTATGTGTGACATCGCATATCAATCAATTTTGGAAATATTAGACCGACGTATGACCGACGCCAGCTAGCCTGAAAGCGAGCCTCACCATTTTAGCCTACTAGGACAGGAACTGGGCCTAAATTTGACCAAAACAAACATAATTGACCTTAATAACGGTTAATAGTATATTAGATACTACTAGTTGAAATCTATAAATTTTCGTGAACTTTATTAATGTCCAGTTCGATAAGAATCAATTTTAGCACAACAGATGAACTTTTCAGTTTTTACACTTAGATCCCTCCAAGAAGTTTGGAAAGGAGGAAATAAAAAATTGGAGATACCCAATTGTCTGAATAACATTGTCACAATTATTTTGTTATGATTTAGACATCAAGGAATTGGGGTATTCTTCCCTTATTTTTATTAGTATTCCATTAATACTTTTACGATGAGCATTATTAAAATGATAAATTCCACCACATAGGATCACACAAAATTAAACATTATTTCTTTTTATGAATTAAAAAGATAATGAAATTCCGTCCATCAATTTTTTTAAGTGCTAGTATGCGGTCTAAAGTAAATTTTAAACGATTACTTATAAGTAAGTAAGGGTTAATTGGAAGATCTTGTGGAAGTCTCCGTGGGATCATGCCAATTTCTTTATCACTTTTAGGGATTATAAGTTTGATCGGGGATGACAAAGGTCTCATCTAGTATGACTGGAATCGGATTTTGGACTGCCAGTGTACTTTTCAATTTTTGCACTTAGGTCCTTCCAATAAAGTGGAAGAATTTGAAATGAAAAAATAGAGATAACCTTATCTAATTCACCAAGTCACGACCGCAATGTTCCAATTCGGTCATGCACGCGTCAATGGAACGGACCCAAAATCCTCACAGACAATACATGATGGAACTTTGTGGAAATTACACTATGACCCCAACTTCCTTTCATGTTCACTATGCTTCAGAACTCTGCACCCAAACATAAGGACAAATGTTTAATATGAAGATTATGCGTAATGTCTAAGAGGGAAGGGAACTCGGCTAACGCCCATCATTTTTGTTAGTTTTCCATTTATACACTTCCGATAAGCGTTATGAGAATGATAAAATCCACCATTCTGAATCACATGAAATTTCATATTCTTGGTTTTTTATGAATAAAAAGATAATAAAATTATGTCCATCAAATTTTAAAAAGCGCTAGTACATGGTCTAAAGTAAATTATAGATGATTACTTATAAGTATACCAGGGTCATTTGGAAGAACTTTTGGAAGTCTATGTGGAATAAGACTTGTTTCTTTATTACCCTCGATTAGTAAAAGTTCACCTATGGATGACAAAGTATCTTTTTGGGACAATCATAATCGAGTTTAGGACAATCGGTGAACTTTTTAATTTTTGCACTGTGGTCTCTCCAAGAAAGTGAGAGAAGTCGAAATGCAAAATTGGAGATAAAATTTTGTTATTCATATTTTTAGGGCAATGGTGGTCCGATGAGCATGAACGGATCGTCGAAAGGGGCAACAATCTTAACAAAGAGTATTTCACGACACTTTTTCAATAATTAGATGGTGGCCCTAATGAATAATGTCTCAAATGTGTCGCATAAAAAGAGCCTCCAACCGATCCCCTACTGACGTCGGTCGAATTGAATTTCCCGTGGGAACAGAAAATTTGAGCTAAAAATTTGAACCAAAATCCTCCCCATCCCTTTTTCATGTCAATAATATTCAACACCAACACCCTCTAAAACACTTCCTCCAAACCGAACTCCACACCATCTTTTCCATTCACACCATTACAACCACTAAAAATCTCAATCAAATTTCTTCTCTCAAACATCAACAAGTATCTGAGAATGGATCATCTCCGGGTTCAAATTAATTGAGTTAATTTTCCATCCATTCCATGTTAATTTATAAATTTTATTGCCATACCTTCTATATGTTTTTTTCTCATTGATCAATGATTGAATATTTTCGTGAAGTATGATAATTGTGTTACATGTTACACATTTTATATTTTTATGTTTCCAAGATAATGCTATGTTTGTGAAGAGTGAGAAAAAAATCTTAGATTAGGGATGATTATGGACAATAATCTTTTTTTTTTCGTTTGAACACAAGTTACATGTGCAATATCGGTTACAGTTAATCGTCCCATACAATATGGGACCGAACATTGACCGATATCGTATAGTCTAGGAAATGATTGACATATCAATGAATATCCAACATCGCTCATCAGTCTGGATTTTGGATTTTGGTCTCTCATGCATGCGACGTCAATTTAAAGCAGTTCAGGTTCTTTTTCCATGTTGAGATTAATGTCATCTGCATATGACTTATTATGTGAACATAATTTGGGGACTTTCCAATTCTAACCTAAATTTTGTTTCATGTGTATTGGTGATAATAGGACAAAGAGTGTTATCGATGGACTTTCAGCATGTAGATGGATGGACTTGTCATTTCCCTAATCCCCCCTAGCAATGTTAATGCCGTACAACGTAGATAGGGGAGGTTCAATACAATTAATGTATCAACCTATGTATTTTAATATATTTTAACATATATTTGTAATATGTGTTCAAGTTATGTGGGTTTTTTAACATGTCATTGTTTCTCACATTATTTAAACAACAATTGATTTTTGTATGATTTTTAACAATTTCACAAGTATTGGAATATTAAATAACATGTAATGCCTATCGACAAATTATTGTTTATGTCATTAAATATTAATGATATTGTACGAGACAGATGTCTCCAAGATTTATCCATGACGTCGAACATACCGGTGTAGAGGAGACAACTTACCGACGTTGCATAAATCGGTGTTATTTTTTTCGTGAAGTCGACCACTCAAAATGATTTCATATTCAATAGCCTCCATGTCAGCATCCACACGATGTGGGTTCTCAAGATCATGCGATGTCGCTCTTATTTACCTACGACTTCAGCTAGAACGAAGTGGCAACTAGCCTTCTCTATCATCTGTCTTCTTTCTATGATCGACGTTAGTCCTTATCCATGTCGACAGCTATGGTTGCTCAATAGCTTGACTTCTTGACCATCGTCGACCATAAAACCTACCCACGTCAGTCTAAAACCGAGGTAAAAGATACCTTTTACCTCGGTTCTGAACCGAGGTAAAAAATGTATAAGGACTAAAACCCAAGGTAAAAAGTTATGTAGAACTGAGGTAAAGGTCCCGTTTCTTGTAGTGTCAGCTTGTTCTAAATTTAAATAACTCTATAATTCGTAAGATAATACCTTATAGGACCACGAGAAGTCATCTACTATCCCTACTTTTGGAACAAACCCTACACCATTAAGAGATTAACATACTTAGCATGAACCGCACATATGCAACGGGACCCAGATTAATAAATTTATACTTTAAAATTATTTTAAATCACAAGAAAAGTGAGTCAAACATCTTTTATCCAAAACATAAAATTACAAGGGTCATAAGTTCCAGCCCTCGGCGGTAGGCACCATATTTCCCATTACAATCTACATCACAAAATACAGAGGTTAGTTCACCCTAAAACCCACCCATGTAACCAACCTATCATCCACTATTAAACTCCTCATCTTCATTGGACCTACTCTCTTCAAAAGCACCCAACGCTTAAATGAAGAGCCATGATTAGGGAATTCTTTTCTTCGCAGAGACCACATAATCTCTCCAATTCCAATTCAAGCTTAGACACCTTGGGAAAAGCATCACTAACTCCTCCATCACCATTTCATTTGAGATTAAAACCATTGCCCATAGGATGATTTTCTGAAACACATACACCTTAACTAGGAAGAACATTTTCTCTCGAATCTAAAAACACAACAGCTGCAAGGAAAACCAAATATTAAATAAGTCACTATATTTTCCTATAAGAATTAAAATATCATACTTTCCCATCCGGGAGGCTTCCCAACCTTCATTGCATAAGAACGCAGTTTGGGGAAAAGACCAGGTACTTCCCACAATAGCTCTCGACCTAAGGATACATTGCCATTCTAAGGTGGCATTATGGTAGAATCGTTACAACCAATGAAAAGATAAGTGGCTTCCCATCTTTCACACACATCGTATATACCCCTCACAATATTAGATATTGAACTATTAGACTTATAGGTCAACTAAGGCTGAAGGGACCAAATATAAATTATAGTAAGCAAAAAACAGACCTAGGCTAAAATCAATACCAACTTCACCACATACCTTCTCGAAACCAACCAATATTACCACCCCATGTGGATGCAATTGGAAAAGAGAAACCTTATATGAATCCAACACACATAAAATATGTTATGGAATGGGAAAAGTCAAACCATATTGTAGCTGACACTCATAGACACCAACCATGCCTGTTGGTGGCTTCATTACAGCATAATTTATAGAAGGGACTATAATCTCATAATAGGATAAGAAGGGGTGATATTCCCTCAAAATAGAAATGTTAGTTACAATCAAGATAATACTGCTAGCTATTTCCACACTTTTCAATGGAAAACATTATTACCTAAGTAGAGGCTAAAATCTTAAGATAGAAAACTATTAAATGATGGTATATCATATCTTTACTTAACCCCTTTTATATGAAGAATCTAACTAATGTATTCTTGGGAGAGTAATTGCTACGAATTCCTAGTTCTCTTTACCGAAGAAGACAATACTCACCTCACCATCCATTCTAAATATTTAGTTCATAGCGTACATTTAATATTCTCCACGTAATGATTAAATATCTATGGCCAATACCAAATATAACATTTGAGTTTGCAATGGCTCCTTGGCTAGGAGGGCTTATGATATACAACTCCCATAGTCATGTGAAGTCCAAAGCAAAGATAGTATCTCGAGCCTAGCGAACTAGATAATCGAACAACTTGCTTAGAACAAACCTTGTCGAGTATCCCTTAACCAAGCAAAATCATAGGCCAGAATAGCACCTCGCATCTATAAAGCCCAATAAGTGAACCTGAGTAAAATGATGATTATCACCCAAATCATTCAAATGATACCATGATAAAGAAATACATTAACCACGATCAACGAAGATATCGTGATCACCAGCTATAAATAGATGATCTGAATGATAAGACAAGTAAGGGAATTATCCCATGTAATATCCATGCATAGATCATACACTAACTTAAGCACCTGAGAAAGATCCCGATGACTACTTTGGACCTTGTTCAACAGGTGTCATGAAGCTAGTATGAAGCATTTCCCTAATTCAATATATTATGGTGGTCTGGAAGGAATCCTCTGCATTAGTAATTGTCTAGTTTTACAAAAAAAATCCTGGTTATTGTCTAGTTTTACACAAAAGCCCAGTTCCCATCGACCCCAATTTTTTTATAATGTTCGGTTCTTCAGATCAATAACCGAAATAGGCCTTCCATCATATGTGATGTCGATAATACCGACACATCATGCAAGGTCGGTCATTTCACAGCCACCATTTGCGACATCGCATACACTTTGGTTACATCATTTGCTTCGATTTCATAACTTTTTACTGTGGTTAAAAAATAATTGAGGTAAAAAATCTACCTTTTACCTCGGTTATTTTTAACCGAGGTAAAAAATAATTTTACTTCATTTGAAAAAAATTACCTCGGTTATTTGGAATTTTTTTAAAAACCGAGGAAAAAGACCTAAAATAAAAAGTAATTTTTATTTTAGTATTTATTTATGCAATAAAAAAAATCAAATCATCCTATAGGTCATACTAAGGATAAAAGGATCCCGTCCAATGGATAGTCGGTCTAAAATGAGTTTTTTTATCATTAATATGTATCAGAATTAAGTTAATTTTACTAATTTTAGAATTAAGTTAATTTTTCGTGTAGTATTTTTGTAAAGTCATGTGGACTTCATTTATTATTGTGTTAGCATTTGTGAACTATGTTGAAAAAGAAAAACGTTCAATGTTGGAACATACAGAGAGAATCAGGATTTGATTAAAATAATATTGCGTACGGAAATATGGAGATTATGCAATATTTGATTCAAACTTGTTGAAGCATAATTGAATCATGGAAAATCCCTATAATTAAGGAATTGGATTTATAGAATATTATGGGATATTTGAGATAAGGAAAAATTCTTTATTTATGGGATTTAGATATGCTTCAGAAGAAGATAAGGAATAGGAATATTATGGAGATAATTATGGAGTATTCCAATATGCTCATGGGACTATTTATGCTGGAAATCACGGCTGTAACTCTAAGAATTTACTTGAAAAAATCTGTACATCAGATTTTCATCTTTTCGAGAGCTTTGCAAGAGCCAGATTTCATATGTTCCAACATACGTGACCTGTTGAACAAGTTCAGAATCGTACACCTTAATTCCTCAGGAGGAGGAGATCAGCATCGATGAGTTTCGAGGTCAGAGGGAGTCTGATCAAGGCAGGTCGGTAGCAAGGGGAGCTTGCAAAATCCACACGTCAAAAATTAGAAGATAAGTATAGTTGTATGGTGTACTTTGTACTGTATCTTTCTGATTAGTGAATTTATTCTGAACTGGACCAGACCCCGCTGATGTAGGTGGATTTCACCAAACTGCATAACCAAGTTGTGTGTCTCGTTTGTTATTTACTTTAAATGCTTGGTTAGATACGCTATGTTGGAACATAGGTCTAATAGTTAAGCTAAAACGGTAAAACCAAAATTTCATTTAGTATCAGAGCTTGGTCACTTTTTTTACCTTGGTTGTGTCAAGTAAAGTGTGATCCAATTTTACCATGATGACAAAGGAAGGAGTTTCTGTGTCTCGGCCACCACTACTGGAAAGAACACACTACATCTACTGGAAGACATGCACGAGAGTCTTTATAAATTGAATGGATGAACTTGAATGGTACTTCGTTGAAACCGAGTGGATTTCCCCAATTGAAGATGAATAATCTAGCTCGAAGGAGAAAGAGGGAGAGTCAAGTTCAAGGAAACAAAAGCTCAAGGATAAATCATCATGGTCTCCAGATGAATTGAAGGCTTCACTAGCTAATTCAAAAGCAATGAATGCTATCTTGACAATGGTGGATGAAAATCAGTTTAGGCTCATCTCTATATGTCATCGTGCTAAGAAAACATGTGATATTTTTCAGATTGTACATGAAGGAACCAGTTGTGTACGTGAATCCAAACTACAGATACTGGCTACAAAGTTTGAAGAATTGAATATGGAGGAGGATAATACGATTGCCACATTCAATGGAAAACTCTGAGACATCTCTAATATGGCTTATCAACTGGGAAAAATCTACAAGGAATATAAGTTGGTGAAGAAGACCTTGAAATCACTGCCCAAGATTTTCACAATGAAGGTTGCAGCAATAGAAGAAGCTATAGATGTATCCATAATTTCCTTGGATGAATTGATGGAATCACTATAGACTTATGAGATGACTATGGAACAACCTGCAAAGAAAACTCAGAAGGAGTTGTCCTTCAGAGTATCTTCATAATGGGATAACCACGAATCAGACAGTGAGGATGATATTGAAGAAATTTCTCTCATCACTAAGAATTTCTCAAGGATGCTGAAAAAAGTGGTGAACAAGAAATCGCAAGAAAGAACTAGAGGAAACATATCTCGTGGACAGAACCTTGGAAATAATCGTGGGATACGAATGGAGTAAGGAAATTAGTAGTTCTCTAGAAACCTAAGTGGTGAAACGAAACAGCTAGGAAGAATTCAATTTAGAGAATGTTAAGCCTTTGGACATATTCAGGAAGAGTGTGTAAATACCTGGAAGAAGCAAGGAAGATCGTATTTTACCTCATGGAGTGAGGATGAAGAAGATGAGAAAGATGAAGAGGAACTTACCAGCAATTATATGGCGTTTAGAGCAAAGATTCACAATGATACAGAGGGTGTGGATGTATGTTCCAATATAGATAAGTCTTTATGTTCCAACACAGATAAATATGTATGTTCCAACATAAGTTCTGACGATAGTTCCAGCAATGATGAAGACCAACCCGTGAGTGACGAAGATATCTACACTTCATATGAACAAATGTATGACATGTGGATAAAGGTTATGACATGTGGATAAAGGTTGTTGATGCAAACAAGTCCATGAAGATAGAGAAAATTCAACTGGCCGAGACAGAGAAGAAACTAGTTTATTGATTGAAAAGCTTAAGACTGAAATTGAAGATTTGAAATTGAGACTAAACTTTGAGACTGAGAGAGCTGAGATGGTAGAAGCAATAATCAACAAGTTAAACATTGGCAAGGCAAAGTTAGATGATATTTTGACCATGGGAAAAAGCTTTGGAGATCGACAAGGAATTGGCTATGGCAATCCATCATGCAATATGGGAAATCTCAAGGCAAAAGTCAATACATGAAGAAAAAATAGTTAAAACTTGTCTTCAAAAACCTCTCATCTGTAGCTCTTGCATGAGTCAAGGCCATATTGAGAAACAATGCCTCAGATTACTCAGATATACCATGAATAGACGAGAACTGTCTGCATGTTCCAACATAGTGATACCCGATGGTCAAAGATGATTCGAAAGGTATGGGTTCCTATATGCATTAATGTTTTCTTTGTAACTCATACTTCTCTTATTGCATATTCTAGAGACTCATAGTATTTTTCTATAGTGGGTGCTCTTGACACATGACTAGTACTCAGGAGTTTCTAACAAAAATCAAACCATATGATGGTGGTTTTGTTACTTTTGGAGATGGGAAGAGAAGTCGTGTTATTGGCAAGGGTGAAATGCACATTGAAGGATTTCCTGTGTTCACTAGTGTGTTGCTTGCTGAAGATCTAAAGGCAAATTTGTTGAGCATCAGTCAATTGTGTGATGACAATATGACAGTAGAGTTTCAAAAAGACAAATATGTTGTAAGACATGGCAAAGATAAAGTACTTTCTGGTATTCAATCATCAGACAACTGTTATCTCTTAGAACAAGAAGTGAGATGTCTGAGTTCAAAGAAAGAAAAAAGAACTTTGTGGCATAGGAAGCTTGGTCATATCAACTACAAAATCCTGGTGAAAATTGCAAATTCAAAGGCAGTACGAGGTATGCCCACAATTATTACCAAAAGTGGATTTGTGTGAGGTCCATGTCAACAAGGTAAACAAATTTAGTCTTCTCACTCTTTAATTCAGTATATTAATACTTCAAGGAATCTCTAATTGCTTCATATATATTTAATGGGTCCATTCAACACACCTGGTATGAGTGGTAAGAAGTTCATATTTGTATGTGTTGATGGTTTCTCTAGATACACTTGGTTAGCTTTTCTTAAAGAAAAATCTGATACTGTGGATGTGTTTTGAAGTTTGATGATAAAGTTGCAGATAGAAAAAGGAAGTCCGGTAGGAAAAATTATCAGAATCAGAAGTGATCATGCAGAGAGTTTGAAAATTCTCAATTTAGTGATTTCTGTGATGAACTTGGATTCAACATGATTTTTCTGCTCCAATCACCCCCACAACATAATGGTATTGTAGAGAGGAAGAATAGAACACTCCAGGAAATGGCATGAGTCATGCTAGCAGAAAAAGGAATACACAAAAAATGGCGGGCAAAAGCTGTCAATACAGCTTGTTATACGATAAATCGTGTGTATCTTCGGCCTTTTACCAGCAAAACATCTTACGATATTTGGAAGGGCAGGAAGCCAAGCACAACTTACTTTCATGTATTTGGAAGCAAGTGTTATATTCTCAGAGACAGAGATTCGTTGGCTAAGTTTGATAATCGTAGTGATGTTGGAATATTTTCGGGGTATTCTGTGAATAGCCGATATGATTGAGCCAAAGAACTATAAGGAAACACTATTTGATTAATATTGGATTGCGGCTATGCAAGAAGAGCTCGATCTTTTTGAATGCATTGATGTATGGTATCTCACTCCTCGTCTGAAAGGGGTATATGTTATTGGTTCAAAGTAGATTTTCAAGAACAAGTCTGATACTGATGGTCAGATTACTTACAATAAAGCAAAACTGGTATCTCAAGGATATACTCAAGTTGAAGGAGTAGACTTTGATGAAACTTTTCACCATTTTCCAGGTTAGAATCCATTTGCATCTTACTTGCTATTGCTTGTACTATGAACTTTACATTATACCAAATGGATGTGAATAATGCCTGAGGAGGTGTGTGTGGAACAACCTAAAGGGTTTGAAGATTCTCATTATCCATATCATGTGCATAGACTTAAGAAGTCACTTTAGGGTTTGAAACAAGCACCTAGAGCATGGTATGAGCGACTGACTAACTTTCAACTTAAGAAAGGTTATCGTCGAGGAGGAGTAGTCGTACTTTATTTTTCCTTTATAAGTCCACAAAGTTTTTGATTGCTCAAATTTATATGAATGATATTATTTTTGGCTCTACTTCATCATCTATGGTGCGACATTTTGTGTCACTTATGCAGGCCAAATTTGATTTGAGTATGGTTGGAGAACTCACATATTTTCTAGGGCTTCAAGTTAAGCAATAAAATAATGGGTTGTTCATAAATCAAAGCAAGTATGCCTTGAATCTGGTGAAGAAGTTCAGGCTCAATAATTCTCGATCTATTAAAACTTCGATGGCAACCACAGAAAAATTGGTGAAGGATGAGGAAGGTGTCTCAGTCGATCATAAATTATAAAGAAGTATGATTGGGAGTCTGTTGTATCTTACTGCTAGCTGACCAGATATATTTTTCAGCGTAGGTGTTTGTGCAAGATTTCAGGCTGATCCTAAAGAATCTTAGTTGACTGCCTTAAAGAGAGTTATTTGATATGTTAGTGAGAATTCTGATTATGGAATCTGGTATTCTAAGAATCATGACTCAAGTCTTGTTGGTTATAGTGATTCTGATTGGGCTGGTAATGCAGATGATCGCAAAAGTACTACTGGGGGTTGTTTCTTTATTAGCACGGATTTGGTCTCTTGGTATAGTAAGAAGCAAAATTCGATTTCCATATCATCCGTTGGAGCTGAGTATCTTGTTGCTGGAAGTTGTTGTGCATAGTTATTATGGATGAAACAAATGTTGAATGACTAAGGAATTCAACAAGGACCCTAAAGGTTTTGTGTGACAACAAAAGTGCAATTGACATCTCTAAGAATCATGTTCAGCACTCAAGAACGAAACATATTGATATCAGACATCATTTTATTACAGATTTGGTTGAAAGAAAAGAGGTTGTGGTGGCCTATGTTTCAACATGTGAGCAGTATGCAGATATATTCACTAAACTGTTGGACGCTTCAACCTTTGAATTTCTCAGACAACACCTTGGTATGTGTTGCATATGAGGTATTTTTTCTCTTAAAATTCCTTTGTATAATATGTATATTTATGTTGGTTCAGTTTTTTTGTTTGATTCAAAAAATTCGGAAAAACAAAAAAATAGAAGGACAAAAACAAAAAAAAGGAAGAGAAAGAGAGGAAGTAGTTGAAAGGTATGTTGGAAGTTCAATGTGAGACATGATTTGACATGAGAAGAAAGGTCATTATTATCTTAGAAAGGTAAAAAGGAGACACGGTTGAAGAGGTGAAAAAGGAAGGAGTTATTTTTTGTTCAAATTCTTTCCATCTCTCCATATTCCCTCTTTTTTGGCATTCTTTTCTTCTTCTCTACCAAACTTTTGAATTTTTGGAAGTTATCTTTCCGAGTTTTAGTTATCCAAGTACACTTCATCCAAACCAAAACTCTTTGTCAAGATACTCCTAAAATGGCCGGAAACAAGAAGCCGATCCTACTCACCTCCGGCAAACCGGACTCACCAAGCAATAACAAAGCTCAATAGAAAAAGGTAACTGCCTCTGAATCTACTCAAGTTATTTGGAAGGGAAGAAATTTTGATTCGATAGATGAGTTTGCTTAGTGGGTGCAAGCAAACCGAGTAACCATTTATACGAGGAATTTATAAAACCTTAAGGTGGAATTTCTCGAGGTTAATATGGAAGAATTACTCTTGGGTGACATGGGAGATCTGTTTGGTATTGAACATTTTGAAGTCAAGTTTCTGAAAGGTGAATATAGAGAGCATAGAGGGAATGACATGTTTCATGTATACAGTTATATTTCCGGTAGTAATTATGAAAAAAATGAATACATTAGTGATGAGGAAGCAGAAGGTGTAGAGGTGATAAGGTCCTCTGATCCGATGAAAATGGTTACTTTTGATATTGTGGCCTCTCAAGGGAATAAAAAATTAAGAGATCTTAAGCCACTGTGATTGTTCTTTCCGAAAGTGAAGATAAGGAGAATGCTGGGTATGTTCCAACATACCAGCAGGAGGAGTTGCATGAAAATCCTATGGAGGTTGATGATCCATATTTTGTTGCTACTGGTGACAATTTGAGAAACCAAGACTATCCAATGGGTGATAGGTCTGCTTGTGATGAAGAGGATATTTCTGAGTCTGTGAAGCGAAGGGGAGATGACCCTAGAATGGAAGTTGCTGAGACAGAGGACTATGTTCCAACACAGGGAGATGATTATGTTGTAACACATGCCACTGGAGATACTAAGTTGCAGCATAAAGAGTACGTTCCAACACAAGAACCTAATGTTACCTATTCCAGTGACGAGGTTCTTGATGAATTCATCCAGAATAGGTTGAGGAAGGCTAAAAGGAAGGATACATAAGCTGAGTCCTCACAGCCAGCTAAGAAAAGCAAGGTGGCAGAACCCTCTCCCTAGAAGAAGAAAACCACACTACCACCACCTCATGTAAGTGATGCTCTCTCAGTTTTTTTTTCTATGATGCAAATTGTAAGGAAATAGGTGAAGTGTTTTCACAAAGGAAGATTATTTCTGAGAGGCCAATAGACTTGCTAGCCTATAAACCAAGTGGTTTCGCAGATTTCCTGGAACTGATTGGCATGAAGAAGGTTGCCACTGTGTTTTAGACTACAACAAATAGCTGGTTAGTGAGTTTTATTCAAATATGATGGCTGAAAACCTAGAGAAAGATTCACCCTGGTGTGATCTAGTTTATATTAGAGGCAAGATTGTGAATTTCTCTACTGAGAATATTAACAGGTTGCTGGGGCAGAAAACACTTGATTTTCAAGGAATTTTTCTGAGGAGTTGGAGGTCACTGATGATCAAATTTTGGCAGAAATATCTGGAGGAGTTAACACAGAGTGACCTACAACTGGGTATTCTCAAGCCTCTTGTCTAACCTCCAGGGTTTTTGGACTCTATCAGATAGAAGTAAATTGTTGGATGTGTTCTTCAAATACTATGGCCTTGACTCGGGAAATGGCTAAGGTGTTGTACTGTGCCTATGAATCTTGGGTTACTTATTCAGCAGAGTATTGTGAGGTAGACAATATCTCCAAAGACCAAGACAAAAGATGAGATAGTGGAAACTGAGCCTCTAAAGCCGAACAAGAAGACTTTTGGGTTGATACAGGTAAAGGATTTACCCTGGAAGCCTAAGACTGTTGGTTCTACTTATCCAAGAGAAGATACACAAGCCAAGCTGATGGCTCTGGATGCAAGACTGAGTGCCATTACTATTCAGATAGCTGGATTGGAAGATGAGAAAACTAAGCTTGAAGTAGAAAATGCTCAGCTGGAAACTCAAGTTACTGCTCCTGATCAGAACTGATTTTTGAAGGACTATGTTCCAACATAGTCAGTGGTTAATTTCAGGGGGAGCAAACTTTTATTTGTTGAACTTTGTCTTTGTTTTTGTTTGCTTTGGAATATTTATGGCTATAGGGGGAGAATATTTTGGAGGATTTTGGATATTATTTGTTTTTGATGATGTAATCTGAATTATTCCATGGATTTCTGTATTTCTGGTTTTCGGTATTTTTATTCAGTATTCAGATTTGTCTATGTTCCAACATAAAGGATTTCTGGTATTCTTATAGTTGCGAAATTGGAAGTTTTTATGGTGATTCTTTATGCCAAAATAGTTGGGTCCACAAAATGCCAAAGGAGGAGATTGTAAAGTCATGTGGACTTCATTGATTATTGTGTTGGCATATGTGAACTATGTTGAAAAGGAAAAAAAAGTTCCATGTTGGAACATACGGAGAGAATCAAGATTTGATTGAAATAATATTGCGTTCGAAAATATGGAAATTATGCAATATTTGATTCAAAAGTGTTGAAGAATAATGGAATCATGGAAAATCCCTATAATTATGGAATTAGATTTATAGAATATTATGGGATATTTGAGATAAGGAAAATCCCTTTATTTATGAAATTTGGATATGCTTCGGAAGCAGATAAGGAATAGGAATATTATAGAGATAATTATGGAGTATTCCGATCTCCTCATGGACTATTTATGCTAGATATCACGACTGCAACTCTAGCGAATTTACTTGAAAAAAATCTGCACATCAGATTTCCATCTTTCTGAGAGCTTTGCAAGAGCCAGATTTCATATGTTCCAACATACGTGACTTGTTGAACGAGTTCAGAATCATACACCTTAATTCCTCGGGAGGAGGAGATCATTGTTGACGAGTTTCGAGGTCAGAGGGAGTCTGATCAAGGCGGATCGATAGCATGGAGAGTTTGCAAAATCCACACGTTAATAATTAGAAGATAAGTATAGTTTTATGGTGCACTTTGTACTGTATCTTTCTGATTAGTGGAATTATTCTAAACTGGGCCTGAGCCCCGCAGATGTAGGTAGATTTCACCAAACTGTATAATAAGTTGTGTTTCTCGTTTGTTATTTACTTTACATACTTGGTTAGATACGCTATGTTGGAACATAGGTCTAATAGTTAAGCGAAAACGGTAAAACCAAAATTTCAATAAAAATATCTATTAATTAATCTCACAAAAATCATTGATCATGAATGTAATCTTATTCAATTTGGAAAATTTTACTTTTCGAACACTCCATTTCATAAGAAAAATGTTGTTTGATACAGAACGGGTTCGAATAGAAATCATAATGATAAATAGTATCTCTTTAAAATAGTGGTGGGAGTTTCAACAAGGCTGCTCACCATGGGCAAAATTCATGTGGTCCATACCTAACCAGCACAAAACAACTAAAACCTGGAAAATAGTTAAAGAAGTTGATGAAATTGGTTTGAAAACACAATCATCAATATAGGACAACGATTAGTTTCATTCCGGGACTCAAGTTAGATTGAAATAGGGCCACTTATATAAAAATGTGATTCACAGTAGCAGAATTCATCTCAAATCCTATTGAGTATATTCAGGTACTCAAAAAATTTCTCCCTTACCAGCTAATCAAAACACTCTAATAGAACATCAAATCTTTGAAGATTACAAAGATATAATGATGTAGAAGCCTTCCTTTAATGGTTCCTTATGAAATGATCAGGCCTAAAAGGCCAGTGTCTAGTCTTTTAAATAATTTTTGTTTTCTATGCCACAAAAAAAAAATACGCTTTCTGAATTGGAGATTGTTGAACAAGCTGATCCCATTCCCAGATATTCTTAAGAGTTTTACATTCAATTTGCCTTCTGTATGTCGTTTCTGCAAAATAGAATCTGAAAGCATCCATCATACATTCGATAGTTGCACTTTCATCAAAAGCATTTGGGATGAGATAGAGTTTTTAATGTTCAATCTTATTCTTTTGACTCTCTATGGGACATGATTTTTAACTAATGGAATCTTTGAGGGAGATTTTCTGAACATATTGAGTTGATTAGGATCACTCCTTGCATAGTGAACTCGTTCATTTGGTGTGCTAGAAATAGATATTCCTTTAAACAAGAGAAACCAATTGCTGATATTATGATCAGAAAAATCATGATATCTTGATTGGTTTTAAATTGAAAACTATGGGGAATCTAACCTCAGGAGATCCGAGGATTTTAAAATGCAGATCTAAATAAAGAACAGGACAAAAAAATGTTCAATGGAAGGCCCCAACTGCATTCAAACTAAATACTGATGGATCAGTTCTTAAAAATAGAGATGTTGGTCTTCACCCTGGTACCAAAGACACACCCTAAACCTCCAATAAATGTGATTAAATGGTGTAGATCGAGTTGTGGTATTAAAATAAATCACAATCTTCTGCTGGTCTGGCTATTCTCTGCAGGGACACAAATGGTGATATGGTACATGCTGCAATCAAGGGATCAAGGGTAAATTCAAGTCTTCATGCAGAATTGTTAGCAATTAAAGAGAGATTAACTATAGGGAAGTCTCTTTCTTTTGCTTTTACTCTTGAATCAGATTGTATGCTGGTTGTTACTTTTGCCAATCATCCCCTAAAGGCTTCATGGAAACTGTATCATGTAGCTTTCCAAATCAATGTTGTGATCTCCGAAATTAATTGCTCTCTCATCCATATTAAGAGAGAAGCGACTTGTCCAGCTGATAGATTAGCAAAAATGGCTATGCACACTGATCCGCAAATCATTACCTGGAATTCGCTGAGCCGGGAAATCAGAGGACTGATCCTCTTAGATAAGCAAGATATTCCAAGATTAGGATTGCCACCACAATTAACTGATTTACCCTTTTGCCATTTTCAGGTTTTCAGGTTTTACTCAGAGATGATCAATGGACTGCAGGGTTCCTAAACGATTTTTGGTGCCACAAAGAGCTCTTTCAACAAAAGGCTGTAAACTTTTGATCATTGCTCAAGGGACATGACAAAGAACAAGACGGTTCTGCAACCATCTTTCTCAGTCAAAGGACGATATTAATGCGAGGAACACGTCTGATAAAGGAAGATGACTGGCCAAAGTTAGTAATTAATACGAGGGGTGGATGTTACTAGCTTTGGAATCGCATCTCCCAATCAGTTTTGTATCATGTATATTTTAGAATAGTAACTCTAGCTACGCTTTAGGTTTTGAAGGCAACTATGCTGCCTTAGCCTATATCAGCTTCAAATTGAATTCTTATTTTCGTTACTAAAGGTTGGGTAATTAATAACGACCCCCACCCATGGGTGGTTTGATGTTTTAAAAAATAAACGAATGGAATCTTTGAGAGAGATTTTCTGAACATACTCAGTTGATTAGGATCGCTCACTGCATAGTGAACTCGTTCATTTGATTTGATGTGCTAGAAATAGATATTCCTTTAAACAAGATAAACCAATTGCTGATAATTATGATCAGAAAAATCCTGATCTAGTATAATGATATCTTGATTGGTTTTGATTTGAAAACTATGTGGAATCTAACCTCAGGAGATCTAAGGATTTTTAGTGCGGATCTGAATAAAGAACAGGACAAAAAAACTTGTTCAGTGGAAGGCCCCAACTGCATTCAAACTAAAAAATACTGACGGATCAGTTCTTCGAAATAGAGATGTTGGAGTGGGACACATTCTCAGAAATTAGTCTTTGCACCACATTTCTCAGCAACTAGGCACGTTCCAAGATGCAGCAGTCTGCAAGCATAAGCCAAACCACTGCAATATTGACTTGAAGCAGCTATCAAGAACATAGTTCAAAAATTAGAGATTGAATGCTGCAATGAACTTCTGGTAAAAATGGTGGGAAGGGTATACAGAATACCCTGGAAATGCATCAATGAAATAACATATGGAGAGTTCTTAACCAAATGGAGTATAACATCAATCATACCTACAGAGAGGTTAATTGAGCGGCAGATGCTCTTGCAAAACTAGCAAGCGTTAAGAAGGTAAGTAACTTCTTTGTTTTGCAGGTTTGCCAGAAGAAATAAGAGGGAAAATCCATCTGGACTCACTTTCCTACCCATAGGTTCGAGTTTTATAAGTTGGCTATTAGTTCTGAACAATTGGATGAACTCAATCTTTGCATTATTTTCTTCTTCTTTTTTGCTTATGTTGCTTATTGTAAACATTTTCTTTTCCAAGCTTCATGCATCATTGAACCCTTAGCACTAGTTTTGGTAGGAAAATGTATACTTAGGGGATTCACAAATTCATTTGCTTTTACAGAGGTAAGGTATTAAGTACCCCTCATTTTATTTACTCTATTTGTTGTAGTAATTAATAAACAAGTAGGGGTATTCCAAACCTCCCACCACAACAGGTGGTATTTATTATTTTTTAAAAAGAAGAAGTCATAAATTTAAAGTTAGAGTAAACCTTTGGTCATGTTCTCCAGAGCTTATTTGCATTTCAGTTCAGTTCAAAGCAGTTCATTTAATTCAATTCAATTCAGCATAAATTTAATTTTGTGAAATTTAGCTTAATTTAGTCACACATTACTATTTTTTCAACACACTTATTTTTTATTCAGTTCAGTTCAGTCCAAATCGGTTCAGTTCATATCAAATTGGATCAGTTAATTAAACTTCAAGAACAGGGCCTTACCCTAATTAATTAATTTTATGTCTTTTTCAATAATTCACGTGTAAAATGCTAATAATGTTTATAAGGAATGGTTAATATATGGTATTATAGATGCTACTTTTGTTAACTAAAAAATAAACAACAGATCTTTTGCGAAACATATAATATTCCTGATAAAACCGAATGGTAACCATTGAACACGTTTATATTGTTTCAAATTTTAAATTAAACTTTATTTTTTTGGAAATATATGCATTGAATTGAAGCATTTGTAGCCATAGAAGAATTAGTGTCAAACTTGGGAAGAATTCATGTGTGTTTATAATGGTTGAATTCAACTCCATTGACACTGGAAATTAAATTCGCATGGATATAATGAGCTTCGAATTAGTATAAATTCAAACTCGATTTTTAGTTTTTCTTCCCACCAAACATTTCTCTCTTCTTAATCCACTTTATCGTCAAATTCAACGCAGCAAGATGAAGATCAACGATAAGATGATACTACTTTTCTTGTTTTTTACTCTCCTCTCATGCAACTTCACTCCCGCTCACTCTAGAAAGCTTATCATTATCACCGCGGCTCCAGTGCCCCTTTCTGATCAACATTTAGTAGAGGAAGATAAATTTCTATCTGGTGGATCGAGTGGAGGAGGAGGCGGCGGAGGTGGTGGTGATTCGAACGGCGGATCTGGTTATGGATTCGGGTTGGGACATGAAAGTAGCGATGGATCCAATGGGAGCGGAGGTGGTGGAGGCGGAGGAGGCAGTGGTGAAAATGGAGGCAGTGGCTTTGGTGCAGGATTCGGCTACGGTGGTGGAATAGAAGTGCCTAATCCCATTGGCGGAAGCAGTGGATTCAGCGGAGGAATTGGTGGCAGTGGTGGTATTGGTATCGGAGGAGGCAACTGAAATGTTCATATGCCTCTGTTGTTCAATTGAATGCGTGACTAGTGTAAAATCAACAAATAATTTTGTATTGGTTGATCATAAATAACCAACAATTACAATATTTGATTTTTTTTTAACTTTCACTACTACAGGACAGGGGCAATAGCACCAGTAAAACACCTCATTTGCACCGATATTTTGACAATCTGAAATACCGGTGCGTAAGTATAGCGTGTACGATGGGAAGTTATAGGCAACGGTATACTATACCGGTGCTAATGTGGTGCTTTAGTATCGGTATAAGATACCAGTGCTTATGTAACTTTCCATGATACACCGTTATACTTACGCACCGGTATTTCAGAGGGCCAAAATACCGGTGCAAATTGGGTGTTTTACCGGTGTTATTGCCCCTAATGATCAATAAAAAAAAGAGCATTGATTTTACCGGTGCTCATTTTAAATTAAAATGTAGAAATCAAAACATTTATTAGAATACAAAAAATGCACTAAAATATGGGGGAACGTGAGTTGAATTCAATGAATACTCAACACTACTAATCAACTAAGGTAGCTAAAAGTAACTTGTATCAATCTACGCAAATATTAAAAAAATTGTGTCTAACCAAGGTAGCTACATCGATTAAAAAAAGTAAATTGCTTTGTGGCAAGCAGTGTTCGACAAAGTCGGAGACTTTCTTTTGTCTTGATCTCCATATTCACCCTACTTACTAAAAGGCCAGCACTCCAAATTCATTAAATATTTGCTTGACAAAATTTAAAGGAGTAACACCTTGATATAAAATTAAAAGGAGTTAGTCGAAATCCCCACACAAAGAATATATCCAGACTACAAATAAGAAAGACTTACTGGTGAAGAGTACGCCCATGAAATAATTGAAGCTTCAAAAAATGTTTGAACTTAGATTGATAACAGATGAATCCTACAAATCATAAACGTTTGAAGTAGTGAAATTATAGGAAAATAATCACACTAAAAAAACACAAACGCAAATAGAGAGAGTTGAGACCAACCTCAGTCACAGTGGAAAACACACAAATCGATGCTGATGAAGACTACACAAGCAGATGATGGCGAAAATAAAGTACGAAAGTGAACAAACCATTTGGCCTTACTTAGCACGTTTCTTAATCTCGGCAACGGGTTTTTTCTCTTGTGTTTGTAGACCTTGCCTCTATCTCTCTCTCTCTATATCTCAAATTGATAGATCCAGCATGCCCTAAGTTAACCCAAGTATTGAAGGATTCATGCACGAGGGTATCACAATAATAAAAATATAAACCCGCAGGAATTTTTCTCTTGCCGAAAAGGAGAATTATGGTAATGGATAACGCAACTCCTGCTTCAGCATCACTTAACCCTCCACCACACTCTAATCTGGCCTTATAAATTATTGTATCCAATTTAAGTGTGTGAATGAAGGAAATGGAAAAGAACAGCCAATCCATAAGAGCATAAAGCAGAGCAAATGTTCCGAACATAAACCCTAAACAAATCAATTGACCAAGTAGAAAAATTCAAAGCTCAAATTATCCTAATTAGATCTCCAAGAACATAATATGAATCTACAGTACCTTGTAATAAGTAGTGGCATCTTCTTCAACTAACCCCTTATCAAATTCGTACTTCACATTCTACAAACACATTGAAACTAAAGAATTTCAAACTTAATCTCAACAAATACCCAATCCGGTTATCAAAAAATTCCATCTATGTAAAATGAAAATATCACTGCTCACCGGAGTTTTATTGAAATGAGCAAATGAGGGAATCTTCAATTCGAGGGTTTTAAATTTCTTCGTAAAATCATGTGCCACGACGGAGAGTTCAGTTCCGGTGGTAATGAGGCATCATCATCTGTCGCCATGGTGGTAGGATGAAGAGGGTGGAGGTTGCTACGGATGGGAAGAGATGTAAGTCGCTGGGGGCATGGTGGAGAAGGCGGAGAGAGTGTAGGTGGTGAAGGGTGGGAGGGATTATGAGGTGGGAATATAATTAGGGTTTCATATTATATATATTAATAATTTTTAATGGTTGAAATTAAATCAACAAAAGAAATGAATGGTTCAGATGAAACCAAGTTTTCCTCTCTGTTTTTCTTTTTTTTAAGTACCTAGCACCGATATAAATTGGATAATACCAGTGCAAATGTATATGAAAAGCAGCTGTTTAGCACTGCTTTAAATGATTTTTTTCCTTTCTTTTTGGAACCCGAGAGCAAACCCGCGATATTTTTTCTAAGTACCTAACATCGGTATAAATTGGATAATACCGGTGCATATGTATATGAAAAGCAGCTACTTAGGGCTGCTTTAAATGACTTTCTTTCCCTTTCTTTTTGGCACTCGAGAGCAAACCCGCAATATTTTTTCTAAGTACCTAGCACCGGTATAAATTGGACAATACCAGTGCATATGTATATGAAAAGCAGCTGCTTAGGGATGTTTTGAATGGCTTTCTTTTTTCTTTATTTTTTGAACCTGAGAGAAAACCCACAAGATTTTTTCTAAATACCTATCACCGGTACAAATAACGGTGCCTGAGAAACAAATACCAATTCTAACTCCAATATTTCAAAATTTTAATCAATCCCTCCACAACTTTGAATAAAATTGTGGAAAATTCATTTTTCCGCCATAACTTTGAGGCGGAGAATCACCAATTTGAAAATACCGATACACAATTAAATAAGAGAAAATTGTGTGTTCAAACTTTGGGCTACAATGGGTGACCGTATACGCCTCTAACATATTTATAGAAAATTACTCTACGGTCCAAAAAATATTTACGGCATTATCCTTCTCTCAAAAAATACATAACTTTTTTTATTCTTGCATAAATATGGAATAGAATATAAGTGAATTTTTGGAAGCACTAGTACAAGTTCTAGAGTTGATTACTTAGAAGTAAGAAAGGGAAATCGTAAAGAACTATGGATATGTTCTTGTGCCGGATTGGTGATAAATATTCTATTAAGGACTTGAAAAATACAATGGGGTGTATAGGGTAGCATCACGTTTGAGCAGATTTCAATTTGGAGTTATGAGTAAAAAAATTACTTTATGCACTTAGGTCCCTCCAAGAAAGTTGGAGTTGTCGAATCGAGAAATTGGCGAAACCAAAATGCAATTCAATAATATACGATTGCAAATTTGCGATTTGGGTATGTATGGGTGAACGAAATGGCCTCTAAAGTCAACATTGATTATTTCTACACAATCTTTGGAAGAAATGTTGGAAATCACTAGTACATGTTCTAGAGTAACTTAGAGTTGATTATTTAGAAGTAAGAAAGGGAAATAAAAAAGGATTACAGATATGTTCTTGTGCCTGATTGTTGATAAATATTCTTAACGGACTTGGAAAATACAATGGGAGTGCACAGGTAGCATCACGTGTGAGCGAATTTTATTTTGGAGTTAAGAGTAAAGTTTTTACCTTTTGCACTTAATTCCCCTAAAAAAGCTGTAGTTGTCAAATCAAGAAATTGGCAAAACCAAAATGCAATTCAATAATATATGATTGTAAATGTGCGATTTGAGTATGTATGGGTGAACGAAATGGCCGCTAAAGTCAACATTGATTATTTCTACACAATCTTGGAAAATTATGTTACCCTATGAATTTGGAATTCCAAATTGTAGAGCCCAATTTTGAGTTTATATAATTTTCAATTTCAAAATAAGATCTGCAGTATTTTTCTCCTATATTGCTTTGAATTTGTGGTGAATTGATTGATTGCCCTTATATTAGCTTTTTGTGAGTTGTGAGTGTTATAAACTTGGTGAGTGACCTTACTAAACAAAAGGAAGGGGGACAATTTTTATTACTAACCATTTATTTTCTTAGCAGGTTAGCGGAGATGGTCCATTCATCCCTCGTTTTGTTGGTGATCCTAACAATTTATCACTAACAAACACGTACAATAGCAGGCGTGGAGAACATCCATGAGATGAGGCACCAGACAGTTGGAAGTGACATCATGTCAAACCCAACGTACATGATAATCCAGATCACTCTGCCAGATTCACTCATAAGTGAGGTGCAGAGATTGGAAGAAAAATTGACAGCTTGGCACCACCCATACCACAGTCCACGACAATGAGGGATAATCGTCAGGGATTTGTTTAAAGATTCCAAGGTTATGGTAGTTCCGAAGAAAATTCCAATGAGTCGGAATGGTGATCACACTGACGATTTTCAGAAAGGCATCGCCACGACAAGCATCATGATTTTCGAAGGAGAACAAGGGTCAGTTCGAGTTTAGGTTTAAGTTCAGACTCTGCTCGAGACATCAAGGGGTTAAAGTATGATATACCACGATTTGATGGTCAACACAATCCGGTGAAGTATTTATATTGGGAGCTACAGACTGAAAATCCGTTTGATCTCAACAACTATCGGGATAAAGAAAAATTTAAAGTGGCACAATATTCCTTCACTCACTATGCAGCCGAGTGATGGAAAAATGTGAAAGAAAAGAGACAACTTACCGGAAAGAAACCTATCTACACCTGGGAGAAATTGAAGACCAAGCTTCGCCATTATCATGTTCCACCTACTTATCCGATGTTGCAACATTCTTATCTTTCCAATATGAAGCAAGGAAATCGTACAGTTGATGAAAATAGGAAAGATCTCAAATGACCATGACATAAAAAAATTATTCATTGAAGGACTACGTGAGAACCTTCAAATGTCAGTCAAGCTTCAATATCACATATCCATGGATGATTTATTGATGAAAGTAAGGTTGGTTGAGAGCACTATGCGACCGAGAAAACAACAGTTTGGATTTCCCAGTTAACAATTATGGTTTGACTCTGGAAACCCTAAACCTGACCGAGGTAGAGGGGCACCAATGGGAGGTCGAGGGTCGGTCCAGACCTACTTCAACCCGACTTACAATTCTAATGATAGGATGACGGCACCACAAACTTCAAACTAACAGTCATCGTGGAATTTAGGTAAGTCCCCTGTCTCTTCATCAAATTCAGTTTCAGTTAACACTCTTACTTGTTTTCATTGTAAAAAAAGAGTACATGTTCAGAGTAATTTTCCTATGCTCGAGTGTTAGCCGCCATTGAGGAAGGATATGAAGGAGATGATTATGCTGATATGCCTGTATTTTATGAAAGCGAGGAAGAACAGGTAGATGAAGAGATCATCATAAATTATCATGGTGAACAAGGTCCAAAAACACAAGGTAACTATGTGACATTGAGAGCTTTGAACTCTCAAGTGGCCAAAATCCAGGTATAGAGGATTAATTATTTCCATACTCGTTGTCTTGTGAAAGATAAGAATTGTTTACTGATTATTGATGGAGGATCTTGTGCTAATACTATTTCCAATCTTCTTGTTATATCATTGTCTTTGCCTATTACTACTCATCCATCACCTTATAAACTTATTTGGTTGAATGGTAGTGGTAATATTAAGGTTAATAAAAATGTATGCTTAACTTTAAGATCAGAAAATATCATGATTCTATCTTATGTGATGTTATACCTATGGGGGCTAGTCATACCTTGTTAGGTAGATCATGGCAGTTTGATCGTAAATCTATGCATGATGGTTAGACTAACAAAATTATTGTGATTAAGGATAGAACTAGGTATACATTGACTCCATTGTCACCAGTGGAAGTTATTGAGGCTTAAATGCGCATGAAAATCAACAAAGAAAATTTTGCAACTGAGCTAGAAATGGCCAACAAAAACCCTGGCTAGGGTTTGAACGTGAACGGCCAAAAGAGAAAAAAAATAGAGTCAAAAACCCAAAAAAAAAGTTGCTCAAAAATTAGGGGTGGCCGATCCAGGTAAGTCAAGTAAGATTTCGAGTGATTTTGAAAAGCCACGAAAGGTTTTATCTTCACATCTTAGTCCCTTGCCATCAATTGACATGATGAAACGAGAAATGCCAATTGAATTTGGAAAATCATTTTATGCATCTATTAGGGACGTGAATCGTTGTTTTATAATCATTCCCATGTATTAATTTTACATTTTAAAGAGAGTTATTTTGCCGATGAGGATATACCTATGCATGTTCCTCCACGGTTTGCTGAGATGTTGCAGGAATTTTAAGATTCCCTTCCGAAAGCTTTGCCTCATAGTCTACCACCATTATGAGGCATTGAGCATCCAAATTGACTTGATTCCGGGTTAGGTTATACCTAATCGACCAGCTTATAAGGTGAACCATGAGAAAACAAAATACTTACAACTAAAAGTTGAGGATTTACTTCAAAAGGGTTATGTGCGCGAATCTTTAAGTTATTATGTTGTGCCTGTCATTTAAGTTCCTAAGAAAGATAAAACTTGGCGAATGTTTATAGATTGTCGTGCTATTAACAAGATCACTATTAAGTATCATCATATTATCCCTAGGTTAGATGATATGCTTGAAAATTCGCATGGTTCTGTGATATATACTAAAATTGATTTGATTCAGGGTTATTATCGGATTCGAATAAGGAAGGGTGATTGGTGTGTCCATTTTATACTGTTATTTTGGGACATTTTGGATTCACTTTTGTACACTTTTGTGCTCTATGTGTGGCAATTTGTCTTAAAATTCTCTGAGGAGAGTTAAGAGCAACTTTGTACTTTTATCACTTTTCTAGAGGAATTTGTGTGATAAGGGAATTGTTGGAAGACTTCGAAGACTTACATGTGAGCTTTGAAGAAGGCCATTCAAAATAATGGTAGAAGAAGGAAGGCCACTTACAATGTGGTGGAAGATAAAGTTAAGAAGGAGAGCAAAGTAGAGGATGAAGAAATGATCTTAGTTTTGAAGAAGGGTTCTGAGAATTATCCGAGAAGAACCAACCTCTAAAGATGACACCATTGGATTCATCTTATCGAGTACTATAAAAAAGAACACATGAACTCCCAAAATGGATCAACGGTTCAACCGGAGGAAGCAAAACAAAAAGAGTTGAGAGTTGGACTAGACATTGTCGCGAGTCACGACGGAGTCGCGACAGATTGCCAGAAATTTGCTTTTTACTCCCCTTTTTCTATGCTATAAATAGAACTTTGTCCACTCATTCTCTATCCTTCTTTGCCCGACTTAGGGGCTTGAAAGCCCTAGTTTTTCACCTTCTCTTTCGCATTTCTTCTTGTTTCTTTGTAAAGATTTGTTCTATGTTATGGGTTTTCATTATCTAGGTTAGTTATCTCCTTGGGAGCATTGGATTGAGCCTTTCTTATCTATGCCTTGATAATCCATATCTATCTATCTATTTAATTTTATTGCTATTGTGTATTTATTGGGCTTGAATTTGATTGTTGAATCCATTAATTGTGTTAGAAGGTTGAGTATATGAATTGCTTGTATGATTATGTGTTAGGGTTTGTAGAAAGTTGCTAATTTTCCTTTGCTTTGATATTAAATCCAAGAGCATGATTTAGAGCTTCTAATGTTGTTGATGATTTGATAATTGATAGATGAATGTGATAATGTCGAATTTTTTGTCATGTTTGTTTTGTGTAGAAAATGAGAGAGGTTTATGAGCGTTGAACGTTCTTGGCTAAT
>JAUOBV010092861.1:0-13171 GCA_032360425.1 Rubia occidens | reverse complement strand
TATTATAAATAATATTTATATACTATTGTAATTGAATTATACTTTATAATTATTTTGAAAATGAGTTTATATTAAAATTATATTTTTATTTAAATTCGACTAGAAAATAATATTATAATTTTTTATGCTAATAATAATTAAAAATATGATTCATTTGTTATTAAATATAAAATAGAAATATGATTCATTTACCATAACATCACATTTTTCCAATGGATGTTGATTCCCAGAATTGGTGCACAAACAAGTTTGTACTTGTTTGTCTTGTATGTGGAGTCAAATATTATCACATCCCCATATAGCATGTAATCCTCTTTCATCATTGCATCCATCCAGAAAAGTGCGGTTAATTTGCCCTCCTCATCCAATTTGACTCTAAAGAAGAAGTCATCCTCCCTTGCGTCAATTTTGTAGAGCTCATCGATCACATTCTGTGCATCTCCTCCTTCAATTGCTTTCATTCATAGCCTATTGACATAATTAATGTGGTCCCTCATTGTGTGCCCTATATTTTCTTGTCCATTTTCATCGCATGCCAAATACTTGAAACTTGTAGTTGGCTTTAAATCTGCCAATTCCATACCCTCAATTGCTCTTGCCTTTTCATCCTCTACTTTTCTCTCACTACACTGCAAGTATTTTCATTCATTCCTTGTAAATTCATGGTTGTGCTCTATGATGTGGTGCTTGATTTCATAGATGTTGTCATCAACAAGCTTGATCCTGACTGCAGCCTTGCGTCCTATTCTTGTAATGGGAAATTATTTTGTCTTTCTTCTCTTGTTTTGTAGTTGTTGGGTTGGTGTATCAAGAGTGTTTGAAACTGATTTTCCTTGGCACGAGCATGTGTAGTATTTTTCCTTGACCTTCCCTTCATTTGTTAGTCTTTGTGTCGACTTCTGTACATAAAATCCAAGTGAAGTTGCATGTGCATGGTATAATGTTTCAAGCTCTTCCCATGTTGTTGCTTACACACCTTGAAAGGATTTTGTTTGATCTATTTCCAACAAGTTTTGTAGACCTATAATTAAAAGCTCCCAATAAAAAAAATAATGCATAATGTTGCAGACTTAGAAAATCATATTATATGTTTGAAACATCAAGCATTATACGAGAAACATCACATCATGTTTTCTGGAAAATGCTTTTCTGATTATGTTCATTTTGTATGAAACATGATGTCATACAATTAAAACATCATTCCATAATTGAAGAACATCATCTGCTATAAATTAGTTATGTTCATCTATTATCAGTTTGCAAAAATGTGAACAGATCCTGTTAAAATTGTGTAAAACTTTAAAATAAATTCTCATAACGTGACCTCTGTAATATGAAAGGTCTGACAATTTAAATTAAATTTACAGAACATTCAAAACTAATTTACAGTTTTCAACAACAGAGCAACGAGATCTTTTCATACATATCAGAATTTTGCTATTACACAAATTTTTGCTTCTGTTCAATTAACAGGATATAAATACAATGGATTCGTTCACAAATTCAGTGTGCTGCTCTTCGAATCAGAATATAGAAACATCAAATTCAAGGACAGAAAGTTCAGAATCTGTTCATCATTGATATTTGTTTTGCTTTTTCGTAGGATTCTGTGTTTGCATTGATTGTATGATTGCAAACTATTTTTCAATCTGTAAATCACCTTCTTCCGTCATAATCTAATTTTGAATCTGCAAATTTCAAAATTCAGTTTAATCACAGTTTTGTGATGATTTCTACTGAATTTAAACCTAGATATAGTTGTACCTTTGCTATTGGATGATTAATCGATGCCGACTGATGATTTTTTTCAAAATCGGATTGGTTGCTTTTGGATGAAGAACAGCGGTTGAATGCAGATTGATGATTGAGAGTTCTGAATGAATTTGGTTTAGATTTTGGTGTTTGATCGATTTTGGGTTGAACGCGTTTGGTTGAGGAGTATTTTGGGCTTCATTTTTTTCACGCTTTTAGGCTGTGAAGGGTGAGCTGGGCTTATTTTTCTTTTATTGCTCTTTGGTCTCTAAATTCTTTCGCTCGTTTCACTATTTACCCGAGCCCAGAGTAATTATGTTTTACCCCCGAATTTAGTTTCCCTTTTTCCTATTTTTCCTCTATAGTCCATGGTCTCACCATGAGACGGTCTCACAAGAGACGGACTCTTCGAATAAAACTGATCTTTTTTCACATTGATATTTTATTTACGATAATATATAAAAAAAATTGTAAATAATTGGTCTAGCAAAATAAACCAACTTCTTGCACCACATCTCACCTCAGTTACCTAATAAACAAATTTATACACCCTAAATATGTTTATAATATTTCAAACTTCTTCAAACTCCTGCAGTAAAATATCTATTTAACTATAGAAGAAGAATAATATGAAACACCAATCCATATATTTTAAATTTCAATCTATATATTTGAAATATCATACATTTATATACATTTGAAACATCATACATTTGTCGGGATAACATTAATCTATACATCTAAAACACTATTGTGTCTGCAACTTCAACAAAAAAGGGCAACAATAAAGACCAACAAACCCACCAAAAATGGCAACAATAAAAACCAACAAACCCACCGAAAAAATGGCAACAATAAAGACCAACAAACCCAGGACACAAATGTCTGCAACTTCAAAAAGTAAGACCAAACAAACCTAGACACAAGATACACTATTGTGTCTGCAACTTCAACGAAAAAGAATAATAAAGCCAACAAACCAAGTACACAAGATACATACCAAAAAACGACAACAATAAAGACCAACAACCCAGGACACAATATACATACCAAGAAAATTAATACAGACCATGAATGGTAATTTGTAACATCAAAGCAACCATATTAGAGCACACGCTAAGAAAATGAGTAGTAATCATGGTAATCTTCAACATCAGAAAGAAACAATAGCACACGCTAAGAAAATGAATGGTAATCAGCAACATCAGACCAAGAAACTTCAAATTTCAAACCAAAAAAATGAATGATAATCTGCAACATCCGAGCACATGTTACAGACCAAAACTGAGAATGACTTCAAATTTGAAACCAAGGAAATGAATGATAATCTTCAACATCCAAGCACACGCTACAGACAAAAACTGAGAAATGTATCATCAGACCAACAAACTCAGAACACAATAAAAACCAAGAAACTAAATGGTAAACAAAAAAAATAGGAGCATCATTTACATACTCAACATTGTAAAATGTTGCTTAACAACCAGACATTCCGTCCACCATCAGAGGATTGTGTTGGACTCACCTTTTTACACAATGAACCTCACCCCTATAATTTTGTTCATCAGCATAAAAAACAAACTATAAATCCCCTTTTCATCAAATTAATACATCCATCTCACAAGAATCATCATGTACACGACCTAGCCATCTCGTTCATCCATAAAAAAAGTCTTAATTCATTGTCTTCGAGGGCCCAACCTCGCATCTCAATTGAAACTGGTGATGGCGTTTAGCGAATCCGATCCTGGCGTTCTGCAAATCTTTGCTCACAACCCTTGCATCTGATCGAACTTTCTAGTTCTGGTGGCTGAAGCATTGGTTGAATCTAGAGACATATTTCTGGCTAACTAGGATTTTGGGGTTTTCAATCCTAGCCTAGGAATATCTAAGACCTTCATGAACAGCAAACACACACACTCGATCGACGGTGGAGAAGGAAAGCGACGACGGTGGAGAGACAGGCTGCGACAATGTTGAAGTCTAGAAGAAGGGTTTCTAATGTTTTTTTTGTTTATTTTCAGGATTGTCCTCTATTTTTTGCATTTTTCATTCTGGAACCGAAAAAATAATAATTGTGATTTGACCACCGAATTTGATTTTCCATTTCCCTATTTCCACTCTAGTCCCCGATCTTATAGTAAGATGGTCTCGAAGGAGATGGACCCTTATTATATGTAGCTAGAGATATTAATAGTCAAACATGATCATTGAAAACCATGAAAAAGCAATTATGCCAATAATCTTGTGACGGGTGGAGTAGTATAAAACTATATTATATTAAACTAAACTAAACAAAATAGTATTAGGCAGAGGCGAAGCTACCTTGCATGGCAATTCCCCTACCTGGAAACAGTCGGCTGCGATGGATATTCTAAGATAATGAATTATTACGTGAGGTGGGGGTAGATATTTAGGATAGACTTAAAAAAAAGTTACGTAGGAAGAAGCCATTCGCCGCTTGTTTCGCAGATGACCACCTGTTTGCCGTTGACCAAGCCAGGAGCATTATTTACTTTTGGTTGGCTACTGACATGGCCAATGGAGTTGTTGACCCCGCCGAAAAATCATTGACCTTTCCAGAATAGTCTTTGAACCCGCCGGTAAAATCATTGACCCCACCAGAATAGTTGACCATGTTGGGGACGCTATTAAGCATATAGGATACGTTGCTTACCTTAAAAAGTACCTCATTGACATCACTGGAAATGTAGTACTTTCTCGGAGACACTAGCTGGGGTTGGCACGGGCCTCTGCTGGACACTGTTGGATTTTTCTTGAGAGTTCTTGCAGTCGATTTTATAGTTCTTGAGAAGAAGAATCCAACAGTGTCATTCTTGGGTTGTGATTTTTCTTGGATCATTCCCAGACTCTGTACAACTCTCAGATCTTAATATCTTCACTTCTTTGTCTTCCTTCTTCGACCCTTCTATACTTTACCATGTTTTGACTTGTGGCCTTTAGTCTTCTACCATCCTTGTGGATGGCCTTCTACTATCTAAGTTTGTGGTATGGGTATATACCATAAACAATAAACTATACACTACATGTCCCAAAAGAAAACACTAGCAAATAGATTAGAAGTAACAGTAATAAATATGGTCGTCTAAGTTGTGCGACCCTTGCAGATCCTTGCGGGCTTCGTAATGGACTGCATAAATAGAGTGAATGTGTTGGGGAACTTTTTGCATGCTGGTATCTGCTTAGATCTTTGCTCATTTTTGTTTACTCGAGGACAAGTAAAGGCTGAAGTGTTAGGGGATTGATCTGCACCTAGAAGTATGTGTTAACCGATGCATTTAGCACATTTGTTAATATGTTTTAGATGGTTAATTGCTAGGTTTAGTTTGGTTTACATTACATAGGGTTTAGATAGGCGTTGTTGGTTTTCTTGTCCAAAGCCTTAGTGGTGCATACTATTAAATTTAATGGATGTTATGTCCTTACGAACATCTAGATTCTATTTTGTGAGCTTATTTGTAGATTGGCCGTAAGAAATTAAACATAGATTGTAGAAGGCCATTCGCAAGGATGGTAGTAGATAGTAGAAGGCCACTCGTAAGGATGGTAATAGGCAAAAAGCCACGAGTCAAAACGTGGTAATAGATGGAATCGCGCCAAAAAGAGAAAGGAGTCAAAGATCGAACAAAGATGAAGACTGGCACGGCCCTATTGTATTTCATGGGCCATGCCAATCAATTGGATGGTGCCCAGTAAAGGAATGCGTCGTAGGTAACTGCATAGCTCGTGCAGGGCAAACCCTTCGTGCGGCTAAATATGCAGCACAAGTCGTGCCATATTGGAATGCATGTGCCCCTTGTAGATGAATATCCTAAGACCATCCCAAGTCTCGTGATCTTTTGCATGACCGGGCCATCAGTTACAAAAAAATTGACTCCCAACCAGTGGCCCGCAAGGTATTGTATGGGTCGTGCTGCTTAGAAGGTGGAAACAATCGCCCAACAGATGGCCCGTAAGGATATGCATGGGCTATTCACTCAGAAAACCAAAAAAAATCCTAGCCAGTGGTTTACTAGGATACGCACGGGCCGCACGCTCAGAAGACCAGAGACACACAGCTAATCGAAAGCATGTGCACTATTTCATTGGCTGTGTGTTATTGCACGGCCATGCTGGCGACCATCGAGGGTTTCTTGCCCTTTTGTGGCCTCTTTAAAGCCTAATTCCTACCTCCTATATAAAGGGACCGATGTCTACTAGGGTTTAAGTTTGATAGTTAGTTTATTTTCATTCTCCCAATTTTCTTAATAATAGGTAGAGAGAGTAAGGGAATAACTCTTCTCTCTTAGTTTAATCTTCCTAGTGTTGCCCGAGGACATTGAATCCAATGGATAAATTGGGTTCAATACCTAGGGAGTAGTTCATTAGCTTGGAGATTTAAATTGTATTCATGATTTGGTAGCTATATTGTGAGATTCTAAGATCCTCATATCTTTTAATGCTTATAAATGTTATTTTTGAATTTTTCCTCACATTCTTATTAAATGCATGATTGATATCCTATGTCAGCATACACCTTAGTCTATTTTCCATGTATGGTGCAACTATGGTTGTCCCATTTCAAGTGTCGTTAGGGTAATAGAGGGAGTGAGATTTTGCGTCTGTGTGGGTGTATGTACGTCGGTCATGAGCACTGCTCCAATGATCGTATGCTAGTATTAACTGGACAATGGTAACCCAATGGATGAGGATATGATAGTTAGTAGCAAATATGGTTTCCGTAATTCGGCCTTCATCATGAGAGGCCAATCCCTTTGCCTCTGTAGGCCCTGGGAGAAGCATTCATAGTGGAGTGTCCTCAATGTAATTCTTTATAATCTACACTCAATGGGGTCGTTAAAACTGTTAGCCTTACGAGAGATAGGATTAACCCATGAAGCATTTGACAAAAGTAAAGAATTTTATTATTTCTTCCGTTCTTACTACTAAGTTACCAAAAGGTTTGATAGCAACAAGTCCGGGGTCATTCACAGAGATGCTAGGAATTTAAAGGTTAACTAGACAAAGTCACAATCGGGTCATCAATCCGATCACGTGTCAGGAATAGCTAATGTCGCAAAACAAGGTTTGTGGGGGAGTGGTTTAATCTTAAAACTACAATCATGCAAAGACAAGAGGATAAACTATATAAAACTAGCACTTTGGAATATTTATGTTACATGACAGGTAGTATATTTTGATCCTAAATTCAATCAAGTATAATACGTATAAACCTATTATAGCTAATGCTTATGTCATGATCAGTGGTCAACACTTCCCCCAATCTGTCACATAAGTGTGTTCTTGTTTTCTTCCACCGATACCACCTCTGTAATTAGGTAAGTACAACAAAGGCCCTGCTATTGTGCAGTTATTTTCATTCCCCTTAGAGAATTACATCTTGGGTGCTCCACTATAAATGTTTCTTCCTAGGCCTGTGGAAGCAAAATGATTGGCACCTTATGTTGAATCTAGGGTTGTAACAACAAGAGTCAAATTACGCCAACCCTAGTTGCTACTAAACTATTTTTATCCGTAACCAATTGGGCTCCAGTATAGCTCACTAGTATCCGGTCATTGGAATGGTACCTCGCGACCCACATGCATAAACTCACACGGCCAATGGACCCTTTCCCACTATTACTCTAGCGGCACTTTCCAAGTGGATACCAATAAATTCAGCAACATGAAAGTAGACTAAGGTGTATGCTGACATAGTGTATCATCATGCAATTAACAAGAATGTAAAGTACAAGTCAACACAATAATCATAAACATTAAAGGATAGGAAGATCTAAGAATCGCACAAAATAACTACCAAGTCAAGAATACAAATATAAATCCCAACCTAAATCACTACTCCCTAAGCATTGAAAATAAAACTAAGAGAGAAAGGGTAGTATCTTTCTCTCTCTACCTACTCTTAGGAAAATAAAGATAATGAAAACTAAACTATCAAAATTTGAACTCATGCTCCTACATAGAGTAGTAGGAATTTGGGCCTTGAAAGAGGCCCAAAAGGGCACTTAAACCCTAGTAGTCATCCGACACGGGCCGTGCAATAGCACACGGATCGTGCTGCTCAGCCTGGCATGGCCCGTGTAATTTACCATAGGCCCCCCGGCTGGGCATCAGTCTCCGCTTCTTCTGAGCGCACAGTCGTGCCATTCTCCGTGGGCTCCCTGCTAGGAGATGCTTTTGGTTGAGTTGAATGGCACGGGCCATGTAGTTAGCCATGGGTCACCGGCTGGTAGCTTGATTTCCACTTCTTAACGGCATGGGCCATTTAAAAAATTATTGGCCACCGGCTGGGGAGTCAATTTCTTGGAAACTAATGGCGCGGGTGTGAAAAATCTCCGCGGCTGGTTTTCGTATATTAAACTTAATTTTGCACAAGCCATGTAATTTGGCACGGTCCATACCCATATAGATCTGCAAGAGCACATAGGCTGGAACAAGCTATGCTGATCCTTGCGGACCATGCCAAAACATCTTAGCACCACCCATGGTGGTTTGCCGATGTGCTCGTGTAGTATTACATAGTTATGCCAGTTCCTTCTTTGTCAATCTTTGAATCCTATCTCTGCCGGCTTGGTTCCATATACCACCACTTTTTAACTTAGGGCCGTCTATCTACTACCATTCTTAGAAATGGCCTTCTACTATCTACCACCCTTGCAGGTGGCCTTCTACAAACTATGCCGAAGTGCTTATAAGAAATCTAACAAATAAGCTCACAAAACAAGATCTAGATACGCTCGTAAGGACATAACATCCATTAGGTCTAATAAGTCTACAAAACTAAGGCTTTAGATAAGAAAACCAACAATATTTATCTAAACCCCTTGTAATGTAAACCCGACTAAAACTCGCAACCAACCAACCAAAATATAATAACAAATGTGCTAAATGCATTAACACATGCTTTCAGTGCAGATAAATCCCCCCACACTTACACCTTTATTCATCCTCAAGTAAACAAAAATGAGCAAATATATAAGAGAAAAGTAGCATGCCAAAAACGTTGACTAATACATTCAACATTATTCCTAAGCTACCCTAGTTCCCCCAAAGATGTGAAACTCTCAAAAACCTCACACCCCAAAGAAGCTAAAGTAACCTATCCAACCGATCATACCAAGAAAAGGAAAAGTATACATGATAAGTATGAAGATAACTTACTCCGCCGGAGAAGCCACTAAAGACAATCCAAGAGATGCTTAACATAGTTTCCGATTTCTTTCAATTTCTCTCATTTTGTCTAGAAGCCCTTACGGGTTTTCATCCTAGCTTTAACAAAATGAACTCACTTCTCACCTTTTTCCACACCATGGCCTCTCACTTTTGCCTTTCCTATTGTTTCCTAAGTCGCCCTTTCGAGTTTTTATCTTAGCCGGGTATTTTTTTCTTCCAATTTTTTTAAAAAATCAATTTTTTTGTGTATCACAAAATTTTCCAAAGGTGGGCTTCATACTACATGAAGATAATCAAAGAAAAACAAACTAACACAACACAACACACAAAACATAAATGAATCTTGATGAAACTCCTAAGTTCCTAACTACTCCCTCCCCTACACTTAAACCTTGAATTGTCTCCAATTTAACACAATTATAGGAATCATAATTGGAGAAAGGGAAAATAGTGTCACTTACTCTTGGGACCCCGAAGGGTCCTCCCTTAAGGATGTCGCCTTGATTTTTCTCCTCTTTTCTTCTTGCCTCATCTCTTGCCTCATCTATTGCCTCTCAATATGAACTAGGTCTCGGAAGCCATCAAGCCTTGAAATATGAAACCTCTCGATCAACTTCTCTATAGCTTCCTCTTGCACATCGGCTCTCTCATCCGCGATTGCAAACTCTTCCTTCACTTCCCGCTCAACCTAACTCCCCAAGCTCTCATAGTGTCATCCATAGAATCCAACCTAGTCCCGAATTTCTCCATTTTACAAGCTCATTCCTCTTGCCACTTGACCAGCCTCTTGCACTAGCTGGGTTGAACTCACGAGATGTTCCCCAAAAGTGCGGAATTGGTCAAAGAAATCCGCAGGTAGATTGCTTCAGGTAGGTGACAACCTAGGTGAAATCTCACCATTCTCCTCCTCAATGTCCATGTCCAGGTTTGATATGATGTTGTAGAAACCTCCCTCAAACCACGGATTAGGTGCAAGTAAAATTCTTCCAAGGTGGTGTCGTGGTTGATGGCAGTGCGTTCCAGTTGTGGAAGAATCATGAAGCTTCAAACCAAATAACCACCGTACAACCAAATAAAACGGTCCTCTGAGGTAGTGGTAGTAATCATCGAAGCCCTTCCTAATTTATCCATAGTGTACCTCGTCCCCGAACGACCCAAGTTTGCCACGTCAAAAGAAGATGGAGTCGTCTTAAGTGTTGGGCTAAGAGCCTGACCATGCCTCTCATTCGTATCTTTCACCTTTCTTCTTCCCAATGGCTAAGCATTCTACCACGAAGCCCTCCACCATGTTGGAGTAGAGATTACCTTTCGGGGTTATCGCCCTAAGGAGTTGGACATCCCAATTTGGGCATTGCATGCGAGATCTCTCCATTGCAAAACACTCTCATGGATAGGATCCAGTGCACGTACCATAAAGCTGGGTGGACCATTGCGGTACTCTTGGCCAAGTGGCTTCTTTCCATGCTCGTATGGTTTATCCAAAAGCTTATCTGCACCTTTAAGTATGTGTTAACCATTGCATTTGACACACTTGTTATTATTTTTTATTTAGTTGATTGCTAATTTTAGTTAGGTTTACATTAAAAGGGGTTTGGATTAGACTTGGAAAAATATAACCGAACCCAAAAATCCAAAATTAAATAATTGAACCAAAACTAAAATGACACCCAAATAGTGGACCCCGGTCAATAACTCGAAATCGAAACTACCCGATCAAACTGAACCCGAACTAAAAATTCCAGACCAGAAGAGACCCAGACCCGAACAAAACCTAAACCCGAATTGAATCTGAACCCAAACCCGAAACGGACCCGCACCCGAATCAAACTTGAATCCGGACTCGGAAAGGACCCGTATCCGAAAGATACTTGATTATACCCGACTACTACCCGATTCGAAAGATATCGATGTTAACCCAAATTTGAAGAGATTCAAATTAATGTTAAACCAGACTGAACAAAACCCGAATATAATTGAATAGTGTGTGTATAATTTTTACAATCTTAAATTTTAACTTGATCATATTGAGTTGACAATAACATTACAATTATAAACAATAAAATACATTATTTTTTATTATTATGTTATTAAGATGTGTAATAAATATCATAATTAGATGAAATTACTTTAACAGTATATTTTAAATGTATGTATTAAATAAAAAACATTGTAAATTATTACTTTATAATTAATTTAAAAAATTGACAAGATAAAATTAATATTAATTAGTTATTTTATTTATTTTTTAGAAAAAATTTCAATCAATATAATTAGTTATTTTATTTATTCTTTAAGATTCATAATTTACGATTAGTAAAATATTTAATTTCTGTAGAAAGTCGGTCAAAATTGTTTATGTAAAGTAAATTTAATTCTTAAGGGATTTATTGGTAATATATTAATATTATACTTAATTAAGAAAAAAAATCATGTATTTGTATAAAACTTTTACAATGAGTGAATTAGAAAAATAAACTTTTTCAAAAATGTTATCAATCAAAATTTGATTAAATAAAAACACACATATATAATTATTACTAATGAAAGATAACAATAAACATATCTGATAATAATTATCTGTGTAATAATATTAGTAAAATATTTTAAAATTTAAAAAATATGAACTAATTTAATTTATACATTTCCAAGTATTAGAATTTATTGTTTCTGAGAAAAAAAATTAAACAACAGCTAGTGTATTTGTTGTGAAATGATATCCTTAAATTAAAGAGGTCACTGGTTCAACTTCCCACAACAATATTTTTTTATTCCCATCTGCTAAAGGTTTTTTTAAAATTGCATATAAAATCTTGGGTTTTTTATTCCCCCAACTTCTAAAGTGGTTTTCAAAATTGCAAATAAAACCGTGAGTTCATAGGAGACTATACCATTTTAAAAACATTTACAATGAGTGAATTAGATAAAATTAATTTTTTTTCAAAAATTTATATCAATTTAAATTTTATTAAATAAATATGCGCACATAAATAATTATTGTTAAGGAAAGATAACAATAAACACGTATCATAAAAATGATTTATAAAATAATATTATTAACATATTTTAAAATATTAATAATGTTTTATTATCTAAGTTTAATATAGTATATATTTTAAATGTATTGCGAACGGCCTAACATGTATATATATATATATATATATATATATATTTACAAATTAAAAACCTAGACTAAATATTTTTAAATAATAACTTATATAATTAAATCAAATATAAATATAAATATGGCTTGCAAGTTAGGAGTTTTATGAGTTATGATCAACAACAAAAATAGAAAAGACATTTAAATACAAACTATTCTATTTCCTTAGTACATAATATAATCTTTAAGCGATAATGCCAATACATTATACTTATACATATACCATATTTTTCACAGCAAAACCATTTTTTCATTTTAAAAATCGAAAGTATACATAAAATTGACTACATAAAATATACTATGTATATATATATAAGAAATTAGTTCATCGAGAAAGTTTTCTAGAAAAGTAATATACTAAAAAAAGTATTAATTTTCATAATAATGACATGTTTGATATATTAATCTAATCAAGATCCAAATTGAATATATCGGAATCTGATCAAACTCGACCTGAAACAGGATGTACCCGAAAAGTACCAAAACCAAACTGACTCAAACCGAACCTGACCCGAACCCGATTAAAAAACGTCTACTCGAATTGTAATTGAAACTGAAACAACCAAAACAAATTTGACCCAAACCCGATTCAAAAAATGTATACCCAAACTCACCCAAAATCGAAACAACCTAAATCAAACCTGATCCGATCTAATACTTTTCAAAACTATCGAATCATACCAAAACACAAACAATCTACTCAATCATACATGAACTGATTGGGTCTCACCCATACCTGACCGAGAAGACCTGTTTGTCCGGTCTAGGTCCAAGCTTCTCGTTCGTACCCGATTGCAGGAGGGTATTAAGATATTGAGTTTGTCATTGTACTTATCTTGTATCCATATTTGAAGGGATTCTAGTTTAACGAGGTTATAACTACTAGAGTTAGGTTCGAAAGATTGTTGGACTTTCCGCTCTGTAAATCTTTTCAACTCAATCCATACAAATCAACCCTTTTCCATAATTATCAAACTATTTTACCAGTAGAGAAAGACTCATATGAGACCGTCTCACCATAACTTATGGTGAGACAAAGTACAAACTAAAGTTTTACAAATTACA
>JAUOBV010092650.1:0-13173 GCA_032360425.1 Rubia occidens | reverse complement strand
TATTTATATTAGAATTTTATTACTATAATTTTGTATAAATTTTGAAATAGTGATATTTATTAATAAATTTTAATTTATAAGAAAAAAATTGTTTGACAATATTCGATCCATGTACTACTCAAAAAAAATTGTAATATTATTATTTTTTCATATGAGCTGGTCAAAGACGCATTCAAAGAATGTGTCTCCCTCATTTTTACAAATGCCTGAAATTTAATATTCAGTGATAGGCTAGAGAGGCATTCTACAAATGCGGTTTAGAGATTAATGAGTAAAAAAAATTAAAAATTACCCAAAGCTGCATTTGCCAAATGCACGGTCAACCAGTCAGTCGAGAAAAAAATACTGCATCTTCCCCTTTGCATCCACAAACAGTTACTGTAGCACCAGTCATGGGAAATTTTCTTTGTATTTTGAGGGGAGATGATGGGAATGCTCTACGATTCATTGTCTATCAAGGAGTTCTAATATCGGTGGAATGAAACCCTAGTAAAGCACAATCTGATGGGGAATTCTTGAATGCGTGAAATATATTTGAAGAGGGAGAAATGAGTTTTAGCTTATTTTAGGTCAGGTTTTTAGGCTGGATGTTATTGATGCAGCGGAGCGAAGACCTGTATAATTTTTTCAAGGGATAAATAAACATAAACACGAACTTGACCACCTTTACTCATAGGTATGGGAAGGAAGTTTGAAAGATGATTAAGGAAGAGGATGAAGTGAAATTCAATAGAAATAACCTCCGGTCGAGGGAGACTCACATCCATGACTTTGAAGCTGTGTTCGAGAATTTGTTCAGCCGTGCACATTTTTTAGAGCTTCATACGGAAATGATCGAGTTATTCCTCTATATTGGATCAAAAGTCAATAATCTTGATGGCGTGGTTATGTACTATGTTAATGGACCAAGAAACAAAAATTTAGCATCAAGCTTGATAGGAATACTTTGGAAATTAGTGTTGTTTGAAAGAATTTTGAGTTCCGTGGGATTCTATGATCACACGCACTTAGAGTCTTCTAGGTTGATTATGTAAGGGATGTGACCGAGAAGTATGTGTTACGCAGGTGGCATAAATATATTAAGAGAAAGTATTTGAAATAGAAATATCCATTGTCTGCACTCCTCGATGAAACACCTATCAGTTTCAACAGATGTGAAGCAATGCACAAGGTTTGCAATGGCATTTGTGTTATGTTGATGAACAACAAAGAGTTGTACATAGAAGGTTTGAGGCATCTCTGGATATTGAAGTTAAAGCTGGATTGAAAGTTGCAGAGCTGGGATGGCATGCGAATTGATTTTTTGACAGGAATTGGGTGAGTTTATAGTAGGAAAGTTGTAGATGTTCCTGAAGATTTTACAGCCAAAAGGTAACTTTGGGACAAAGAAATTGATCCTGCAGACTGAAAGGTTCATGGGCGTGGACAGATGAAACAAAAGTTTTAGTTTTTAGATAGAGGGGGTAAGGTCGTAGTAGTAGGGCGGAGGAGTATCACTCGAAACTCAAGTCTAGCCTTGTTCAGTGTGAACCACAATACTGTTACTAACCCATCGGGGTACGTATGGTGAATGGAATATAATGCAACTAATGTTATGCAGTGCTCAACTTAGGAAAATAAATTGGCCAAATGATACTAATTTTTGAGTCCTTGGTGTGTATAAGTATTTTGGAAAGTGGTTTAGTACAGACAATGGTAGAATTGGAAGTTCAAGTAATTTAGGAGCTCAAGATATAGGTGGTGTATCATACATCCCCAACTATTCCAATCCACAGAGTGGTATTAAATTGGCAGGCATAATTTGATTGATTAGCCCTATTTTTTGTGTCAAAATGCATTCACATGATAAGGTTTTTCTTTTTAAAATAGCTAACTATCAAGTATATTGATTACATCCCTAGATATTCCTCCATGATGTGTAGCATCTCCATGTCAATGCTATTTTTAGCTGCCATAATAATAAATAGGAGGCGGATCTGAAATATTTCCAAACACTTTACCTCTCTTTATTCATTCATTTCATAGCATTTATGACTTTCAAATCCATTTATATTATGGGTTTGATTATGGTAGTTTAGATCCAGTATCTTAGGGATATTTGTAAGTGCGTTGACTGTTCACTTGTGAGACTCTTGATTCACTTACTTTATGCTATTTCTATCATTATTTCTTGGTCTTAAATTCTAATGATTATGCATGTTTCATGTTAATGTGTACAACTAATGGATTCCATTGCAAGATTTAGCAGTAGGCATAGGTATGGACCCATGAGTATTATGCTTTTTTTGTTTGGCTAAAAGTCAATGTGAAGGTCGTGTTCAGGAGTGAAAACTATGCATAGTTATTGATTCGTTGAGAGTAAAATATGTTAGAGGACTTAATTTTATTAGGTTATGAAGAATGCAGTGTGACCCGACCACTTACTGTCGTGGCATTATATAAATCTTGCTAGGGTTGAAGTCTAGTTCTGAAAGTCATGTCTCGTGTTTGTAGTAAACTAGTCCGGATAAAATTCTAGGGGGAAATCAATGAGACACTAATGCTCTCGGTCATCAAAGAATATACATCGTTGTGGTGTTTCTGGTGGAGGTCCCAGTGATTCATGCTACTCTTGTGGAAGTTTCCTGGGGCAATTAATGACAAAATCTTGCTTGAAAATATGCCCACCATACTAGTCCAACGAGGCTAAGCTCTGCTCTAGCTTTGTTTTCCACCCCAGCTCAATATCTGTATACTTTAGTAGGAGAACCCTCATTCGGCATCCCAAATTCACAGCCATTCATATGTTTCCGACATAATACTCAAAGTTTAAAGGTAGCCATAAACAACCACCAAATCTAGAATACATACCTTTATAGCCTTTTCTAGGCTACCTTCGAAGATAACATGAGGTTACTCACCATCCCGACCCACACCACCGCTTCATCCAGAGTCAAATAACCCACGGTCGCTCCTTGCGGCTATAAGATACTTTGTACAAACCCCTTACACTAAACTGATCTTCTTTCATCAACTTCTTCAATCCCTTTTGATCAAACCCATACCCACCCACTAGACATATATATTCCCCTCCCAATGGTACAACCGCTCCACCGACATTGGGAACACCCCATACATTATCCCCACTATATGAACATTCACCCACGTACGTGCCCACACGTAACGTAGAATCCTTGTTGAAAAATATTCCTGACTAAAACACACAAAAACATAAGAACTCACTAACACATCTTTTCAAATAATAAGTTACTAAACAACTCATTACCTTTTAACCCTTCACCGAAAATTCATTACATGAAAATCTATCAATCTACAAGCTAGAATACCTTATCACTAGTCGACCTGCCAGCTCCACTGGTAAAATAGCCCTATTTAACTCTCTTGCCCTTCTTCAACTCGCTAATATAGGTCTATGTCCCCTCAGTTTAAATCAATACAGCTGGAGGGTCAACCTCCATGGTACCAATAATCTTATCGATGATATCAGTAGCCGGATAAAGATCCAAAATACATTCCCCAAGCTCCCTAATCGACGGAAATGACACCATCTTACCTAGTTCTTTGATTAAATGAAAAGGATAACCATCACCCCCACTTTGTTTTCTTCAAAATCTGCATCCACAACACGCTTCACCCTCTCTAATGCCTCTGTTATAGAAACTTTATCCCCCAACCCATAAATATTCAAATTAGGATTCTGCTCACACATGCTTACCCAAAAACTACACCACCCCACCTCCACTATCGTCACTTACATATCTGCAAAGAAATAATGACACCCACTTTCTTCACAAACCTATTCACCAAGGCACGAAGATAATCTGGATGAGAAGGTCTACTCTCTTTTAGCTCATCAAGACATCATTAAGAGCATTCTTTCCCTAACAAAGACTCCGAGTCTTGTACAATTCCATCTCAATATCCACTTGAGCCTTTACACTTTGTTCCAATTGCACCCCCACCGACACCAACCACTCAAATAGAACACTAATCTTATTTGCATAGTCAATGACACATTGAACAACGGATGCCATAACATCCTTTGTCTGTGAACTAAAACATAAACCCTCATCATCACAAGCACCACACGATAACATAACATACATAAACCAAATGCCCACAATTCCTTAGACTGACACTAGTAGATCAAAAAACCCTTGGAATAAATTCCTTAAATCTTGTAGGGACTTCGGTGCATCAACGAACGAAGAACCCTTTGTCATCACGACAGAAGGAAACACCAACTTTAGCAATTTTGAGGATCCTGCATTACATGCCTTTACTCTATCAGTCATATGCTCGGTGCTTCCAACACCTAATTTTTCCTCCACAACAAAGCCTTGCTATCAAATTTCCCCCATATGCTCGTTAGAGTTTCCCTATTTTTCATTCACCTTCAACTTTGAGCCACCATAACTATCTGCACGTTGAGTGCTGGGCATTCCAACTTCTTTATCAGCATGACCTTTCGCTGATATGCTATACAACGCCATGCCCACATAACACAATGTTGGATACAACATTAGTAAAATTCACATATATTAGTAGTAACGCGGATAAGGGACAGTGATAACCTCGCTTCTCTCTTAGCCATCCTATTTTCGCATAAAGGAGGCCAGTTCTCTCATAGAAATATATTCTCTCTTCAACTGTGCTCTCAATCTACAGGAACCTTATCATTCTACTAGAGCATTAGGTCACTTCCTACATACCTAAAAACATGAACTTATTCTTCAAAACACCAAAATTACTAGGAAATCCTTGCATACCTGAGCCCCTGACATAATAGGGTAGAAAGTTATCCAAGACACAGTAACCCTCACTCAACCTAGTTGATAACATGAAGAAAAAACTCTACACTAAAATTCTTCCCTGTCTTACGACGCACCTCCCAAAAAATTAACCCAAGGATGAAGCTGAGAAAGAGCAACCCCATAAGCCTCCAGCATGTCCACAATGTAATCTAGGATGGGAAATGTGAGACCATACAATAGATGATGTTCATACATGATAAAAAAAACCAATTGGCCTGCACCCTCTCACCAACACTGGGTATCCTAACCTCACATATATCCAAAAAATATTGATGCTCTCTCAAAGTAACTATATCATTCATGCTCATAACACTATCACCATTATTACTTTCTTGACTACTCCCTTCCTCAACAATATTATCCCCGTTAGGAATCAACTCATCGTCAACCCGAACATCAATATAACATGCCTCGCTACCAACACACCTGGTATAGTAGCTGCAAACATTGACTCATGTCACTTATCCACCATGCTTTCGAAAGTTAAAATTTTACTTCGGATAATTTACCTTCCACACTTCACATCATACTTGAGAAATTAATTGATCTCCAGGAATACCAAAGAGTGTAACAAATATAAGGTAGGCTTTCAAAACACAAAAACCTTAATATATACACTTAAAGGATCATAAACCAAAAAAAGTTACTTTTCACGAACACACTTTCTCAAGAAATGATATAATGTGTGTCAGTTTAAATTCAGAGACGTCGATCCCCAATTTTGAAATCTACGCTTAATAATGCTTACTCTGAATGTCATTTAATTTATAATTCAAACTCTCCCTTGGTTTTTGGGCCACTTCTAACCGATACATGATATTAAAGGAATAGTTATCTATAAATATATAATTTTTCATCAGTTATATACATTCTTACCCATGAAGTCACTTTTAGCTTCACACCTACCATCCCACTTATCATACCGAAACAGTTAAATTCTAATGCTCACCGAGCTTCGCTACGAAAAATACCCCATATAACATAGTTACCTTCTGCTTCGCTAACAATGACTCTATGACTGGGCGGCTTATGGTATATACATACCTCACCTAGCCGTAGTCAAGCGAAGTCTAGTATTGAAATAACCACTTCGCAGGAACAAACTTGTTCGCTGGACACACAAGATGCTTCGCCCAAATGTAATCAAACCCAGAATTAGTGGAAAATAACCACTCACCACAAACACCCCCTGCTAGGCCACAATCTAGGAGAAAAGAGCATAAAATGTGGACCAGGATCATACGACCTAAACTCTCTAAGTTAGGAGAAAGTACAGGAAATCAGGTAAGTTGGTTTTGACTAAGAAAAGACTTAGGAGAAAATAAACGCTAACTTGAGCGTCGGAGCTTCCTCCTAATTCTTCATGAGTCGTCTTTTGAAAAACAATCTATCCACAAGCCACGGAAATACCAAAGACTGAACTGCATTTATAAGGCAGAAATCAAGAAAATTCGCGGGTCTATATCAAGGAAATTCTAGCGAAATTGGATATTAAGATATTTGGGTTATTTTACGCGCCTATTTAAGGTAAAACCTTAGGTTTCCTTCTTTTTCCTCAAACCCGTGCTGCAGCTCGAACGAAAAATCCCCAAATCTTCAAACACACTCTGCGATCTTTGATTCTGGTGTCTTCCATTATTCAAATACACACAGGTCGACGTCGGCGTTGGCGTCGCAGATTTCCAGAACTCATCGCATGTCAAACACTCTTTCATGTATCAAATCGCAGAAGAATGAACTAATTGTTGTAAGTTTCATTAAAATTTGAGATTAGATTTTATCTGCTATTTCATTATAATTTTGTTTGTAATTTCAGTGTTAAATTGCAATAGAATTCTAACGTTTCATTACATTGATTGAATCTCACTGTTCAGATGCTCATAACCAAAGGAATCGAATAACAGATTGTTATTGCTGCTAATATACCTTATGAAGGTATGAACTTTGAAAAATCCATCTTCCTTTAGATCGACGATAAGATTTATTAAATTATTAATGTTTTACATTGACAGTGAAAACTTTTAAATCATACGTACTACCTTTCTATTGATCAAATATGAAGTTTTTGGTTCATGAAATATGAAATCTCTGTACATGTTAACATTTGAATTTCATTAAATTTCCTTGTTATATGATTTCATGTCTATGTTTCAACATAAATTTTTAATGTTTATACTGATAATATTTAAAAGTTACGGATCAGATTAGAAAAATAAAAAATAAACATTAACTGAATCACGAATAAGTAACATATAACCTGTATGATTTACTTTAAATATATAATGTTTCGAACTAAAAATCCAATGTTTCATTTGAAATTACTGCAGGGTATGAACATCTACCAAACTTAGAAGAAATTAACGAGATTGAATGTTTCATTGGGCATGCTAATAAATTGGGATTTAGCAACCAAAAAATCACGCAATAGAAGAATAACCAAGGAGTCAGTATTGAAAACTAGTTTGCATGCTCATGTCAAGGGAAAACTTAAGAAAAAATAGCGGCATCAACCCCACCAATACTAATCTATGATGGATTGAAAGATTCAACCTCGATAAAGAAAAGAAAGGAATTAATAGTAAGCAAAGAGGGTTGTAAGGCCGAAATGCAAATCAAATTGGTCGACAACTTTTATAAATTTATGCACCATATCTTGTAGCACAACCAGGAGTTTACAAGACCGGCTTGGCAATATCTACAACGGATTATGCACCATATTTGAATTATTTATTTTATGGTCAATCTGTATCCCTATAAACATGTAATATTTGAACCTAAACATCAATTCTGACAAACAAAAAATCAGGTAAGTTCAAAATTCTTTAAAAAATGAACTGACACCAAATCCAAAATGAATCATCTGAATTTTGAAACTTGTGGTGATCAAAGATGTATCACTACAAACCTAAAATGTTTTCACCTAAACTTTCAATTGGGCACAAAATAATTAGGTAACTTCAAAATTTTAGGAGTAAGAACTGAAACAAAATAAACCTCTGAAATATGCATTTTATACTGAGCATGTATCACTATAAATCATCATTGTTTTTACCAAAAAATCCAATCTGCCATACCTAAAGTCAGATTACTACAAAATAACAAAATAGTATCTTCTTGCATCCAAAATAGACAAATTATGATTGCACCTCTAGTCTATCTGCAAATGCATCTACTACTCACACTGTCTTGTCTCTTGCTACTATGTGCAAGTGGTCTCTTCATCAGTTTAATGTCAAGAATTATTTCATGAATGGTATTCATGATTCGCTAGTACACAAAGAGCATCTGCCGTATACAAAGATCCTATGCACCGATATCATATTTTCATAAATATGGTCTTAAGCTGGCTCCTTATACATGGTATCTAAAGTTCTGGTTTTTTTCTTTTGCATCTTGGCTTCTTTTTTTTGTAGTTTTTCAAATACTTATTTATTTGTCTTTGTTCAAGAATTATATCTTCTTTATTACTTGGGGTATACTGATGACATTATTCTAATTTGCAATGATCTTGTTCTTGTTTTTTAGTTTATCACTTTGTGCTCATAACAATTTTCCATTATTCATTGCAGTAGTTCCTTGGGTTGGAGGTTGTCCTAGACCATGCAGTATATGCTCATGATATGCTTCATCATGCTGGTATATCTTATGCACTTCTCTTTCCTCTCATTTTACAGTGTACACTTAATTACTTATTTCTACTGGTGATCCTTTTTGTAATCTTATCCTTTATCATTCTTTGGTTGTCACACTTTAGTATTTGGCTATCACTCATCCCAATTTATCCCATATTTTGATTACGCCCATTCAGTTTATGCAGCTCCCAGTTATGTCAATTTTCAAGTTGTTACTAGAATTCCACATTATGTACATGACACTCTCCACTACACATGTTGTTTCTCTTGGTTCCAAATATTCGTCTGTTCTTGGATACTCTCATTCATAATGGGCTCATTGATGGAATATTCTTCATTCTACTCATAGTTATGCCATTTTTTTGGGTGGCATCCATGTTTCTGGGAGTGAAAAGAAGTAACCTATGATCTCCCATTTGAGTGTAGAGTATGAGTGTTGAGCTAACACAAAAACTTAGCTAGCCTTTTTTATTAATCTTCTTTTGGAATCGTGAGTGTCGCCTTTCATACCTTCTTTGTTGTTGTTTGATGATAGTAGTGCTCTTTTTCTTTCTCAGAATCCCATTCCACATATGAGAGCTAAGTACATTGATATTCCTTATCATTTTGTTTGGATATGGTAGCTTTCATGAAGCTCAAGATCTTCCATAATTCTTCTGACCTTCAACTTGCAGAATTGTTTTACTAAGGGTCTCCCTTGACCATAGTTCTAATTTCACCAATCCAAAATTTTGTACGTACGTTTTGCTTGAAGGGGAGGGGGGTAATAGATAAATAAGGAATTTAAAATTCTAGGACTTCCTAAAAGCCTTGAATATTGTGTGTGTGTGTGTGTGTGTGTTCCATAAACAATTTAAAAGTTTAGGTGTTAACTAAATTTACTATTAGGCCTAGTGGTACACTTGGTCTTGTGGCCCCAAGTTATAAGAGAACCCTAGATTCTATTTTACTTTATTTGAAAGTCTTTCAGTTAACCAATATAAATTCATTAACTACTAAAAGTATGCTTACATTTCTTCTAGATGTTTGATTAGATTAATTAAAATAATTTCTCAATATATAGATACGGGAATTTCAGCTATACCTATATATATATGGTATATGCTGAGTTTTAATTATAATTGTAAGGTTTCACCTAGTCATAGTGGTAACATAGTTACACTTGGATTAGGTTATGATGTAAATACCAAACCATATTAGAATTTGTTCATTTCCAAACTCTATACTCTAAAAATAGGGGCCTAGTAGTTTTTAATACATACAATTATAATTCATCAAATATTCTGAATTTATTCCTTTACCTTATAACTTTGTACCTAATGGGGTTTATTTTAGTCTCTACATTGATACCACAAAATCTCGAGTAGTTTAGCTATTTGCTGCCATTTCTCCTCATTCTTGAAGGTAATGTTTGGCTCATTGAATTTGGCCTTGTGCTGCTGAAGTTGAAACCGTATCTTTTAACCTTGGACTTTCAAATGTAGCTTATTCAAGAAGGAAGGTTCTCTCCATTCATCAATTGAAGGGTGCTTTAAATAATTATGAAAAATTAATATCTTCACTAGGAGATTCATATAAGTTGGCATCAAAGCAAACTAGGAATCTTTGGCTATCTTCTCTTGAACGGGTATGTAATATCTTTGTTTTTAAAAAAATACATTTGTAAAACTATTGCACCAATCTTTATGAAAACTGGCGAAATGTCACGTACATCCTAGTATTATTTTCTCTCCTTGATCAGTGTGTATTAATTTACCCAAGGACAAAAATAAGTCTTCCAAATCAAAAAAAATTACAGAGAACACTCACTATTTAGAATAACATGGAACAAACCATTTCTCTGTGGGATGTGATATGTTTAAAATAAAAACTGGGAAAAGATGTTCATAAAGATTACATTTTACTACACATAAAGTTTCTTCTTCCTTGGGGATGTGATCATTGCAAGCATCAACGTAATATTTGATAATGCGTTATATGCAGGGATATTTTAGGAGATCATGAAAACATCAATGCAATATAGTTAGCCACCAAAGTTTGTGGCCACTAATCTAGGGCATGAGGTTATGGAGAAGTCTCCCTATAAATATTGTGTCACTCGATTTACAATGGAAGCTATGGAGGAAAAACGAGAAAAGAGTAAAAACTTGGATGACAAGTACGATGATGTACTTACATAGTTCTATTCAATTATTAAATGGTCTGGTATTTGCATTCAATGTTTGAAGTTGAATGAAAAAAGTTACACCCTCCGTCCCAGAGTTTTCTACAAAAGTGTAGAATGCAATCGTATCAACGGGAGAGACACTTAGAATAGAGTAGTGGTTGAATGAGTAATAAGAAGAAAAAAAAAAGTAACATAAGTTAATGGCTGAGATTGAGTTGAATGTTACCAAAAGTGGAAATATGCAATTTGAGAGAAAAAACTCTGGGAAAAAAAAAGGAAAGTGGGAGGAAAACTAAGGGGCAAATGGAGTTCATGCTTTTCTTTTTATTATTTCTATTTCTACAAATATTTCAATGATATTTATTAAATTATGAAAACGGAAACTCCATTGTATGAAATAATTTTAGCACCTATTTTATGCGCTTTTTGTACTTTTACTGCACAAGTTTGCACAGCCTATTCTAAATACGATATACTGACAAAAACTAATGCATTATATTTTGAATTTCTGACTCACAAGCATCTCGAAAGGAGTGAACGAAAACTAGGACAAATACATTTCACAATTTAATACTTAAGTATCCTTAGAACAGCTTGGAAGGAAATACAACTTGAACTCGTACAAAAATATCTTTCAGTAATCATCCCCCAAATTAAAACTGCAGCGCCTTCAGAAAAATAAGAAAAGTATGAATATTCTACCTGAATTACACCGTCACCTAATAAGACTAGTATGATATATTAGATCTAGATGTTGATCTTTCTTCCCAGATTATCACTCATAATGTTTAAGCAAACTATGAATACTCTAGGTGATTGAGATTGACACTGTAGGTGGTGGCTAAAAATGAATGGGCAATATCTCCTGTGCATTTGTTTTCATCCCCAACCAACACAAGTACTTCCTACATGTTGAAGTGGCACTATGTGCCATCCTAGAGCTTTAGTAATTATGGCATGAAATTTCATTTTTCTTTAACATGCATTCATCAATAGATTTCTTTTACTTATACACCAGAACCATATGATCATGCAGAATGCAGGCATTTTCATATCACTAGGATATGACTTTCGATGCTTTATCAAAGTGGCTTAATTCTTCATTTTGGACCGATGCTTTCTCTTCTACTACATTTACTATTATTCGACTTCCTACTGAAGTGCTTCCTGGAAAGTCTCACTTTCATATAGTCTCCACCTCATATTGAAATTTACATCATTTTGGATGTCGAGTGTGTTCTTATCAGCATTCTTACGCAGCTAATAAGATTACTCCATGAAGACTATCTTGCATTTAAAAAATATATATAGCTCTCAATACAAGAGCTTTCGATGTTTTGATCATGCAAATGCATCTACTACTCATACTCTCTTGTTTCTTGCTACTATGTGCAAGTGGCATCTTCATCAATTTCATATCAAGATTTTTTGTCTGAATGATATTCATGATTCGCCAGTATAAAAAGAGCATCCGTCTACAAGGATCCCATGCACCGATATCATGTTTTAGAAATATGGTGTTAAGCTTTCTCATTGTACCTGGTATCAAAAGTTCTAGTTTTTTCTTTCACGCCTTGGCCTTTTTTGTAGTTCTGCAAATACTTATTTGTTTGTATTTATTCAAGGATTATATATTCTTTATTACTTGGAGTATACATATGACATTATTCTTATTTTCAATAATCTTGTTCTTATTTGTTAGTTGATCACTCGTGCTTGTTGCGACTTTTCCATTGTGCATTACAGTAGTTCCTTGGGTTAGAGATTGTCTACATCAAATTGTTTATTTTTAGACCATGCAATATATGTTCGTGATATACTTCATCATGTTGGTATATCTTATACAATTCATATTTCCACTCATTTCGCAACGCAAACTTAGTTACTTAGTTCTACTAGTGCTCGTTTTGGTAATCCTAACTTTTATCATTCTTTGGTTGGCACACTTTGGTATTTGACTATCACTCATCCCAATTTATCCCATGTTTTGATTAAACCCATTCAGTTTATACAACTCCTAGCTATGTCCATTTTCATGGTGTTACTAGTATTTCACATTATGTGCATGACACTCTCCACTATGCATGTTGTTTCTCTTGGTTCCCAAAATTCTTCCGTTCTTGGATACTCTTATCCATATTGGGCTCATTGATTTAATATTCTTCATTCTACTTATAGTTATGCCTTTTTTGTGCATCCTTTTTCTGGGAGTGACAAGAAGTAACCTAAGATCTCTTGTTCTAGCTTAGAGTATGAGTGTTGAGCTACGGCTACACAACAACTGAGTTAGCCTTGTTGATGAATCTTCTTTGAGACTTGTGAGGGCATCTTTCGTATCTTTTTTGTTGCTATTTGATAATAGTAGTGCTCTTTTTCTTTCTGAGAATCACATTCCACATAAGAGAGCTAAGCACATTGATATTGCTCTCTCTTTTTTGAGATGGTTGCTTTCAAGCACAAGGTTCCAACTCCCGTTCCTGCTTCTAGGGCACTCGATACTAGAGGTGAAATTATTTTTCTTTTTATATGTTTCTATTAATATAATTTTTGTTTAATCTAA
>JAUOBV010092544.1:0-13174 GCA_032360425.1 Rubia occidens | reverse complement strand
CTGAAGTATATAGCGTGTATATATCTCAACATACTAACCTGTAGCATGGAAACTAATGGTTTTGTATGGTTGTGTAATAGGGACCTTCAAATACTGCCAGATATTCCAGAATTTCAGATATCAGTGAAACTAGATGAGTATGAAATGCCTGTCATAATCCAGCTTGGATTGGGACATCCCTGAACAAAGCCTCCCCAATGCAAAAGATCGAAAAACGCAATAGAAGCAATGCAAGTGTGTGAACTATCAAGTGTTCATACAAGACTGCTGAAAATGCCACTAAGATCACATTACCGTAATTAAGAGTTAAGAAGAGAAAGAGTCATCAGTATCATTGAAGTTTCGGGAGATCAAACTGAATTCTGTGGAAATTTATAACCTGCTACATCTGCTCATAAAAGTACCAAGAAAATTTGACAAAGCTTCACGACAACGAAAGGACCCAAGGAAGCTCAATAACAGTGAGCTCAATAGATGAGGGGATTACCCTCCTAAGCCTCCCGACACGCTTCTCAGAAAGTGCGGATATAACCCCGTAAAATGACCCTATTAAATTGAGAAAGTGCAGATATAACCCCGTAAAATCAGAAAGTGCGAAATTAACTCTATGTTTTTGTAAAATTGTGCAATTATATTCATTTTGCTCAATTTCGGCGTTGACCCAATGATTCAGTCATTGACCAAACATGAAAAGACATATATATCCTTGGATTCAAAACAAAAAATTTGAAAACCATTCTACCCTACTGGCCCTCCACCAGCCACCACCCGTCGGCAACCCATCGCCGCCCGCTACTGTTGCTCATTTTTGATCCACCACTCAAAAATCGTCCCTCAGCCACCCCACGGCTGCTTACCTCATCTTCGATCAACCACCCAGAACCCCTTGCAAACTCGCCTAGAACCTCTTCCAAACTTACCCCACCGCACACCACCACTGACCACAATCCCCCTCTGACCACCACACACTCACGTCGCGCACCACCACCTGCAGCCACTTGCCGGCCACTATTACCCAACTCTCAAGACTCTGTAAAATGCTTCGTCCCAACCTCCCGTCGGTGTACTATCGCTATTCAAAAGCTTTCTTCCAAGGCCAAAGCGTTCGAAAGAATTTAATTTGCACTTTATGATTTTACAAGATTATATCTGCACTTTTAAACAAAACATAGGATTAAAAACACACGTTTCTTTTAAGAGTATTTGACTTAAGATATTTGGCCGGACTAGCATTAGTTGAGCTTTTATCCACAAACAAAAGCACATGAAACTTGTAGTTCTTCGCTTCTGATACAGTACTTTACAGTAATGTCACAACAAAACATAAGAGAATACAATCATACAAGAACTAGGACCTGAAGATACATTAGAGGAGGATCTGCTATGTTCTAGTGAATTTGATTATGATTATGTGTTCTCTAATCACAGGTACAACTAAAAAGGTACAGCAAAGATCTCTTTAGAGAACACAGGTACATCAAAGACCTATGATATCCAATGATGTCAAGTTGAAGTAGGTATGAAAGATATCAGGTTTAGTCAGTCTATTCTATTCTTTGCTTTTTCGATTGCTATTTTTTCTTCTTTTGAAGTCATTTGTATCGAATTGATAGAATAAGGGTGGCGTTGCTCCTGCGTTTGAATTTGAATAAAGTACTCTCTCTTTTTGGGATGGTTGTTGCACGTGATTTGTGTGAGGCTGGTGACGGAGGAGGAGGAGGAGGATGAATAAGAAGGAGCAACAGTGGCAGGGTGTTGAGTTGGACTCAACCTCGGAGATTGTTTTGGTTCAGATTAGTAGTATTTTCTCTTGGAAGTTGTTATAGGTATAAATTAGTAAAATAATTAGGTTTATACTATTCAACTTTTTTTATAAGTGTAGATATTTATGAATCAATACAAATTAGACACGTTTCGAGTATTGTAGTAGTGTTTTAATACAATTGTGGTTGTTTGCTATGATTTTGGAAAGTGTATAAAATTTCCTGATCCAACGTCAAATTTTCAAAATAAGTGTTGATATAACCTTAGGAAAAAAAGTGATGATATAACCCTAAAATTCTTGTTAGGTTCTGACGGTGAGGAGGGTGAAAACATTCAAAATTTTCTAGACATGAAACATAAAACCAGAAACATCAACAATATCTAAAAATCGCATCTGAAAAGTAATAAAACTTACAGATGCTCCTTACTTCTTGATTGCAGCAACAGTGGGCAAGTGTTCTTAGACATCTAAGAAACAACAATATGACACAAAAATTAGCACAAATCGTAGCAAAAGTCTAAGATATCACACACAATCAAAACTGAACATTAATTGCACACATAAGCATGAAAACACCACAAGCCTCAAACGCTGAAATTAAAACATCACAACAACACAGATAACAATACTTAAAATCTAAACATGAAACATCAAATAGAAAACGAGAAACATCAAATGGAAAACGAGAAACATCAACAACGATATCTAAAACATCGCTGAAAAATAATAAAACTTACAGACAGGGGCGGATCTATTCAGAGGCATGGGGTAAACATGGTTGCCCCATGCGCAAAAAAAGAGAGGAGCTTTTAGTTTTTGGCCACCCCATGGACGTCGGATTTGCAGAGCCGCCTCCGTCTCCGGCGAGCGGCGGAGGAAGACCGCGGGTGGACGAAGAAGAAGACTGCAGTTTTTTCCTTTTTTTGTCGTTTAACTAATCAAAATGACGTCGTTTAACCATTCAGCAGGGCAAAAAAAATTGGGCCGATTGGGCTGAAACCCAATCGGCCCAAGAAAATAAAACCAAACCCAGAAACCCTAGTATGATAGTATCATCCGCTTCCTCTGTTCGATTGAAAATCGCATTCGGTGTTCAATCTCAAAATCCGCTCCTGCTTTGCTCCGCGGCCTCCGCCATTTCCTCTGCCGCCGCCGCCGCGCTCAGACGGTGCTTCCGCGACCGGCGCCACCGGCCCTCTGCCCCGCCAGTTCGTCATCGACTCCTCCGTTTAAGCTCCGCCTCCGCCGCTGAAGCCAATCTCCGCGGCTCCGCCTCCGCCATTTCCTCCGACGCCGCCGCGCTCAGACGGTGCTTCCGGCCTTCCGCGACCGGCGCCACTGGCCCTCTGCCCGCGTCCCCCGCCAGTTCGTCATCGAGAAATCGACTCCCCCGTTTGTGAGTTGTGACTTGTGAGTTGTGAATCTTGTGAATTGAAACTTGAAAGCTTGAGTTGAAACTTGAAAGTTTGAGTTGTTAAATGTTATTGAATTGAAAGTTGAAAGCTTGAATTGTGCCATGAATTGTCTGTTTGTAAATTGTAATTGCAGATTGTAGTTGTAGTGTAGATATTGTGTTGTGTATGATGTATCACTTGTCAGAGAATGGTGACCCGCCGCTGAAACTGGAGAAGGGCTGGAGGGAAGGACGTGACACAGCTAAACACGGCTAAAGGCACGACTAGAATATGCTTCAACACCGCTAGAGGCACGGTTGAGCATATCTGAAGCGTGAACAAATCGAGGCAGCTCTGAATGATCGAAAACACGCCGGAGAAGTCCGAAAAGGCGCCGGAGAGGGTAACTGAGAAACACACATGAGTTCTACAGCCAGAGAAGGTTGCTGGAGTGCTCGCCACAAAATGATCGGAGAAAAAAAAAGTGGTTCGTGTCACCGTAAATTGACAGGGATTTGGCCGGAAATTGGTTGGTAAGAGTAGAAGGAAAAGAGGAAGAAAGAAAAAGGGGAAGAGAGATTACCGCCGCAGGAATCATTTTTTGGATTTTGGTCTTTGTATCATAACTTGGTCTAATACCATAAAAAATGATTTCCCATAAATGATTGAGTCCGTCTCTGGAAAGACGGTCTTTTCATAAGTCTAGGAAAAACTAAGGTTTAAAGTGTAAATTAGAAGAAATGAAAATAAAATTTCCGGGTTGTATGAATCGGGTTATAAATTTTATAATTACTACATATTGCATAATAAAATTTTAATACTGCAACTATGACCTTTTACCTTTTATTATTCTAATTAAACACCGTCTTTCCATAGGATTATGGAAAGACGGTCTTTCCCAAAACTTTGTCTAAATGGTTTATTAATGATGGAAAAAATAAATAGACGGAATAAATAGCTGACCACATTTTTGTTAATATCATTATTGATTAATTAAGTTTCTTAGTTTTGATCCTATTGAATATCTGGCCTGGTATCGACTAACACGGGGTTGGAGATCAATTTACAGGAAACATATTCAACTGGATCTCTAAGTCTACAAACTCTAGAGACTTAGTCGTTGGGTGATCATTGTAATTTTCAATAAAAATTTTATAAGGTGTGGAGAGCCTAAGGAATACATCTCATCCATTTTTGGTGGATATTTTGATATAAAATTTAATAAATATATGGACATGATTACAGATAAAGTTGTAGTACTAAAATAACTCCAATCTAATCATCGTTCTTATCAAAATCTAGTCATTGGGTTGACTTATTCTAACACAAGTGATCATGGCATATTTGATAAAAGAGTATGATTGCATAAAGACAGCAATTGTTTTTTACCTTATACACTGCATTTGTTAAATTATATACTCCCTCTTTCACAATTCAAGCTGCAATTTAACAATTTATTTAGTCAAAACTTCTTAACTTTAACCCCAAAATTGAATAGGTGTATAAGTATAAATATTATTGAGTGATACCTTGTTAGATTCGTTATGACATATATTTTCAAAATATAAGAGTGTCATTTGTCCATTCCTTTCACTACTGGTCATATTCAGGAGAATATCTGCAGTATGAGCCAAAAAATTGTCCCCTACATCTCTTAATATACTCCTTTCATCCCACCTCAATTTACCCGCTTACCTTATTAGGTTGTCCCACCATGAATTATACACTTAGATTTATTTCCATTTTAGGGTCTATTGACCGAGTTGAAATTACATAAATATCCTTGATGACTGTATTAAATCACAAAATTGACACTGCCTTTTACTTCTAATTGTCCACTCAACCACATTTATTTGTAAAGTAATCACATTTAATATTCTCTCTCCCCTTCAATCATTCACAATGGTAGTCAATTTAAGGGGCACTTATTAAGTGTCACATCATGAATTTTTATAAAAATTAGGTAAGAACCAACTATCAACAATGGACCTCCTTAAATTAGCACTTATTAAAAACTTATTTTTCATTTTAAATCATAATTAAATAAAATATAAAATAAACCATGTCAAAAGTCAATCATTGGTTAGTCGACATTTCACAAATAAAGAGGTATCAACTCCTTAGTTAAAGAGGAACTCATTATTAATGAGTGATTCTTAAAACTTCATAATGGTCCTCATTAAATAAGGAATGCTTCTTATTAAAAAATAGTGGAGTTAAAGAGCAACCATTGTGAATGAGCACAACCTTTCTTTTTTTTGAATCACTTTTCTCTCTCTCTTTCATTCCAACAATCACGCTTACCGCTCTCTTTCTCTCTCACTTTTTCATCTCACAAATCAGAAAACCCATTTCCATTCTTCTTCTCCATCTAAATGCCAATTTTTATCCCCGCTTCTTCTTTAATTTTTTTATTTCTTTGTTCTAGACATCGTTCTTGGTCCTGCTATGCACCCACAAAACCATAGATTTGAGAAAAAAACATTTTGGGTTTGAGCTAGGGCTTTATTGATCTTTTTGGAAAGAAAATTAGATTTTTTTTTTCCTATAGTTTATACTTAGGAATAAGTTTAGATGTGAGGAATGACTTTTTAAGGGTTCAATCTATCATCTCATCTCCCAGATTGTTGATTGGCGCATTTATAGTCATCATGACCTCTTTAGTATGTTCGCATTAAATATAATACTAAATTATGTTTTGTTCAATAATTGTATCCTAATTAAACTTCTACATTTCTTGCATACAAGTTTGTGGGTTGTTTTAATTTTTTGCGTGAACGCCACTGCCCACACCAGTCCGATGCCATTCATTCTTGTTGCATCGATGATGATCACCAACTATATTGGTGTTACAATGTTGAAAATTCCCCAATAGTGGATGAACACTTCACTATGGGAGGAGGTTCAACTTGCGTGCTTATTTTTTTCAAGTTCAAGAATGCATATGGTAGACTATTCAAATCTGATGAGTAAAAAATTCTATAAGTTTGCAGTAAATTTTGTATTTTTACATTTAAATTTATGTAAAATTATAAAAAATTTAACACATATTGCACGCTCATTTACTAGGAATATTTCATTGTTATAAAGTACATAATACACATTTATATACTATCTAATAGAAGTTTATAAAAATATGTACAATCTTTCTTGCGTTTCAGGTATCTCTCATATTCAGAGCATTTGAACTTAGAACAATTGTGCTCACCTCGTGGTTTCTGAAAACCATCAAACTCTGGAGTTTGTTGATTGGCGCATCCTTAGTCACCACAGCCTCTTTGGTAAGTTTGTATTTTATTTAATATAAATTATTCTTAGTTCTTTAATTATATCATGATAAAACATCTACTATTCTTGCATATAAATTTGTGGGTTGTTTTCAACGTCAACCTTAATGCCTGCACATGTTGGATGCCCTTCATTTTTTCTAGGTCGATGATGATCATCAACTGTAATAGTGTTGTGACCTTGAAAAATCTTTAGAGGTTGATTAACACTTAACTTTGGGAGGAGGTCAATTGGTGGGCATGTTTTATTTATATTGTAACAATGTATATGGTACACAATTTAATTTTGATCGAATAAAATACTTGCGTGCAAATTTTTAAATTTTACAATTAAATTTATGTAAACTAATAAAATTTGAACACAAATTGCACGCTCATTTACTAGAAATGTTTCATTGTTATAAAGTACAAAATACACAATTATACACTATCTGATAGAAGTTTATAAAAATATGTAAAATATTTTTTGTTTCCCAGATATCTCTCATATTCGGAGCATTTAAAATTATAACAATTGTCCTCACCTCGTGGGTTTTTATAACCATCAAATGCTGGAGATTGTTGATCGGCGGATCTTTAGTCACCACAGCCTCTTAGGTAAGATTTTGTTTATTTAATTTTTAATCATGCTTAGTTCAATAATTATATCATAATAAATTTTTTATTATCCTTGCATATGGGTTTGTGGGTTGTTTTCTACATCCACCTCACTGCCCACCCATGTTGGATGCCCTTCATTTTTGTTGCGTCGATGATGATCAGCAATTATATTGGTGTTGCAATTCTGAAAAATCCACATGGGTGGATTACCACTTCCCTGTGGGAAAGAGATCAATTGATGGGCTTGTTTTATTTAGAGTGTAGAAATGTATGTGGTATACACTTCATTTTTTATCGAATAAATACTTTCGTGCAAATTTTGTAATTTTACATTTAAATTTATGTAAACTTATAAAATTTGAACACAAATTGCACGCTCATTTACTAGGAATATTTTATTGTTACACAGTTATACACTATCTGATAGAAGTTTATAACAATATGTACGATAGTTTTTGCATGTCAGGCATCTCTCATATTCGGGGTATTTGAACTTATAACAATTTTCCTCGACTAGTAGTTTTTTATATCCATTAAACGCTGGTGATTGTTGATTGTGGAATATTTAGTCACCAAAGCCTCTTTGATAAGTTTGCGTTTAATTTAATTTTAAACTATGCTTAGTTCAATAATTGTATCATAATAAAACATCTACTATTCTTGCATATCGGTTTGTGGGTTGTTTTCTACGTCCACCTCATTGCTACACCAGTTGGATGCCCTTTATTTTTGCTGCGTCGATGATGATCATCAACTATATTGGTGTTACGATCATGACAAATTCACATGGGTTGATTAACACTTCACTGTGGCGAGAAGGTCAATTGGCAAACTTGTTTTATTTAGATTGTAATAATTTATATGGTACACTATTAAATTTTGATAGAATAAAATACTTGTGTGCAAATTTTGTAGTATACATTTAAATTTATATAAACTTATAGAATTTGCACACAAATTGCACGCCCATTTACTTGGAACATTTCATTTTTTTATAAATTATATGATACACATTTATACACTATTAGATTGATGTTTGTAAAAATATGTACAATATTTCTATGTGTGTCATGTATCTCTCATATTAGGAGCACTTGGACATATAGCAAGTGTTCTCACCTTGTGGTTTTTGATAACCATTAAACGCATGAGATTGTTGATTGGCACATCTGTACTAGTCACCACAGCTCCTTTGGTAAGTTTAGATTTAATTTAATTTTAATTTATGCTTAGTTCAATAATTATATCCTAACAAAACTTCAACTATTCTTGCATATAGATTTTTGGGCTGTTTTCTAAGTCCACCCATCTGTTCACACAAGTTGGATGCTCTTATTTTTTGCTATATTGATAATTATTATCAACTATATTGGTGTTGCGATCTTGAAAAATTCACATGGATGGTTTAACACTTCAATATGGGGAGAAGGATCAAGTGATGAATTTTTTTTATGAGTGATACTCTCAGTGAAAATTTATAGTGAAACATCAAAGTGAATGACTTGACATTAATGAAAAGACCAAATCACTAATCAACTTCCTTAAAAAGTGTAATAAACAATGGATATATTAGTCATTTTTCTAATGTCCCATCATTCACTTTGATGTTTAATTATGAAGTTTCACTAAGAATATCATTACTGTTTATTTATACTCTAATAAGGTATATGGTATATTATTTATTAATAGAATAATATATTGAATAGGTTTCCATGCAATTTCTTAAATTTTACAATTAAATTTATGTAAACTTATAGAATTCGCTAACAAATTGCACTCTCATTTTTTTTCTCTTGAGAACCTTTCATTGTTATAAAGTACACAATACACATTTATACACTAGATGAAAGAAGTTTATAAAACTATGTAAAACAAAATTTGCATGTAAACAAGGACAGATTGGAACAAAAAAAATTGGTGGGTCACAATTTAATTTGCTTACTCTATCTCTAAATATAGTGTTAGAATTTTATGATAATTTAGAATTTAAATGAATTTTGAGGATCTAAAATGAAAAATAAACTAGGCAATAATTGATGAGACGTCAAATGCATGTATTTCCTAAAGCATTTAACATCTCTTTTGTTATCTTTTGTGTGAAAGATTGCTAGATTCATGTAGGTCTACATTACAAGGGGTTTAGTCCAAAGAAAGGGAGTGAAGTCCAAAGAAATGAAGACTGGCACGGTCCATGTATATTTGAACGGCCCTTTCCATCCTAGTGCCGAGAAGACGAAGTCCAGATCATGGGCCATGCAATCATGCACGGCCCGCGCACTTAGAATGAAGGACCACAACTTCAATCTGCAGCCCACACAATCTTACACGAATCATGTGATATGAAGACCAGTGGACACAACTCCATACTGTGGCTTGCGTGCTTTTACAAGGGTTGCACACTCAAAATGCTAAGACCTGGCTCTAGACCGCAGTCCGTATGCTTTTTCTTGGGCCACACACTTAGAATGCCCAGGGAGTGCCTCCAGTCAGCGACCTGCGTGCTTTGCACAGTCCATGCGGTGCAAGCATTGCACTATTGCACGGCCTGTGCCGATATAGTTTCTAGGATTTCCTAGCTTTTGGGGCTTTTTAAAGGCTCAATACCACCTACTATATATGTAGCCTTTAGTCTCCTAAGTTTTAAGTTTTGGTACTTTTTATTATTCCTAGGAGTAGGTAGGAAGAAGGAGGTCATCTCATCTCTTCATTTATTTTCTCTAGTTTTTCCTTAACTACAAGAAAAATGACCTATTACTTCACCCCTTTTACCTTGGTTTTTTGGCTAAGGTCAAATAACTGAGGTAAACAAACTTTTCCTCAATTATTTTTTAAAATTTTAAAAAAATCACATCAGTTATAAAAACCGAGGTAAATAATAGGTTTTTTACCTTGATTCTATGGTAACCGAGGTAAATATTATTCGAAATTGAAGTAAAAAAGTGTAACCAACGTAGGTGCGATCGGCAACATGTGTTTGACCAAGCAGTATTAATCATTCATAAGATGACCAACTTTGCAATATTGATCAGTTTGACCGAATAGCTAATGAGGTTAAGGGGTGACGTCGCATCCGCCGGGATTTAGTTAGTATTTTTCGGTCCTATGACCAAATTCAATCATAGTATCCAAAAATTTCTTCCACTTTTCAAGATGGCTCTACATATTCCATATCCTAATTGTTGAAGGTGAGTAATAGGGCTGTGGGTTGTGCTAACTCACCACTCAATTAGCAAGTAAGTATTCCAATACCTGCATTCGTATTTTCATCTTCAATTTGGGTTCTAGGTTGGTTCAATTCATATGAGATGATGTGTTTAATTATGGTTTGATTGAATTTAGGCATTCCATAATTATATATGGGTGGAGTAATGATATTCTCCGTGAAACTTCATAATGAAATGTCCTAGTGAATAATGTGGTATTAGAAAAAAGACTTAGATATTTATTGTTAGTTGCGCCTTTTAAGGAATATGATTAGTGATTTTGTCTTTTCATTAGTGACACATCATTCACTATGATGTTTCAATATGAAGTTTCACTGATAGTATCATTACTCTTTATGGGTGATGTTATATGTGTATGGGAACATGATAATTAAGGTTTCATTGACATGTGTGTGTATTGCTCTAATTAATGTGTATATATATGGAATCCATGGATTGAATGAATGTAAGTGTATGTATTTGTTGCTAAGATAGAACCCTGGAGAATGTGTACTGATTATATATTGTAGGAATATCTATGGATAAAACCCATTTTTTATGAAGATTGAACAAGTGACAAGTGTCAATATTTTGTAGATAAATTCATTAAATATGCCTTCGCAAATGTCGCGAAGGAGAATTTTTCGTATGTATATTGTTCGTGTAAGAAGTGCTAGAACACCGCTATTCATGAAGACGAAACTGGTTTGAAGGATGACTTATTTATATACGGTTTTGATCCAACATACAAAATTTGGTTTTGGCATGGGAAGAATGTGGATAAGTATACTAGAAATGAAGTAGAGGCCAAGAAGGATGATAGGATGGATGAGTTAGTTAAGGAAATTGCCAAGAACTACGGTGTCAATCCTAAAAGACATTCAGACTTGCACAGACATAATGAGACACTTATATATGATGGATTCTCTGAAGGAATGATATATTTAAGGCTATGTTTTATTTGATGAATGTGAAAGATACAGTTATGTTGGGTTCTCCGGCTTGTTGAAAGTGTTGAAATAAAAGCTTCCAGTTGGCAATAGAATACCGCAAACGGTATATGAGGTGAACAAGGTACTATGTCCAATGGGCATGGATTATGAAAATATACATGCTTGTTGGAAAAATTGTATCTTGTATATGAGAGATCAATTAAATGCATATGAATGCCCTATATTCAATGCTCCACTGTTTAAATTAAAGAAGGTAGATGTTGATGGAAAGATTGGAAATCCACAGACGAATAACGTTCCTGTCAAGGTTTTTTGGTATCTACCTATTATTCCCTGATTAAGAAGATTGTTTGATAATATTGAGGATGCTAAAAAATTATGTTGGCATGCAGATCAGACAGTGGTTAATCCTGAAGTCATTAGTCATCCGGACGATGGTTATCAGTTGAAAAAGATTGATGTGGCATTTCCCGTCTTTGAGAATGAGCCACGTGTAAGCAGCAATCACAGTTCGTGACGGGTGACAGTAATGATTTACAACTTGCCCTCATGGTTGTTCATGAAAAGGAAGCCCATTATGTTGTCTCTAATGATCTCCGGTCTGAAAAAACCGAGAAACAATATTGATGTGTACCTAACCCCCATGGTGGAGGACCTTCGAAATGTTATGGGATCCAAGAATGAGGATTTATTATGGGTTTTAGAAGGAGACATTTGATTTTAGAGCCATGTTTTTTGCATCGCTAATGACTTTCCCGCATATGGAAACTTTTCTGTCTATTCGATTAAAGGTCACAAAGCACTCCTCATTTGTTTTGAAGGAACGGATTATTGTCAGTTGAGGCATGGAACTAAAACAGTGTATCTTGGCCATCAGAGATGGCTTCCGACAACTCATCGGTAAAGGAATCGGTATACTGAATTTAATGGCAAGGTATAGTTGGTGCCCCCTTCTCCCGTATTAACATATGCGTTAATCTCATACATGTTGCGTGATTTATGAAATGACTTTGGAAAGAAGAAGATGAAACCTAAGGTTCTCGGTAGTTGGAAGAAGCATTCCATTTTTTTTGAACTACCATATTGGGGGATCCTTAACGTCCGACACTCTTTGGACGTGATGCAAACTGAAAAGAATGTATGTGATAGTTTGGTTGGTACTTTGAGAAATATCCCGGACAATACAAAGGATGGAGTGAGGTCAAGGGACTACGAAAAAAATGACCTATTACTTTGCCCTTTTACCTCAATTTTTTGCTTAGGTCAAATAATCAAAGTAAAAATTTCTTTCACCTCGGCTATTTTTTTCAAATTAAATGATATTTTTTACCTCGGTTAAAACTAACTGAGGTAAATAATATTTTTACCGCAACTATTATATTAACCGAAGTAAAAGGTTAAAAAATTAAGTAAATAATCTTACCAATTAGATTGTAACGTAGAATATGACGTTTAAAAAGGCCAACCGAAATCGCATTATATGTCATTTTCACAGACATGTGATGTGATGGATGACTGCCATTGTAGTTTGGTAAAACATAGAACTTTCAGAGGTTAAAGTTGAAAAGGATGGACTTTGATCTACAAAAGTATTTATTCAATGGTTGTTCAAACAATTGTAGAAAATGATGTTGAATGGTACGGTTGAAAATGGTTCTTAAAATCATGCACATATCAAATCGCATATACGATCAATTATATATTTTTCAAATAAGGTAGTTAAATTATTATAAAAATATTAGTCATGAAAATATCCTAACAATTAGTACATAAAGTTGAATAAAATTGTCTTAGTTGCAACTGAACATAAATTGTAATAATATCAATTATGATGACCTTGAAGACAATCGGCTCCCTAGCTTCTATGGCCTTGAAGAACAATGTGTCCCCAAAACATAGGTAGTTTTGGGAAAGGAACTCACCAAAACCCTTCAGGAACAGGGCCTTGATGCCCCCCCCCCCCGCCCGGAGG
>JAUOBV010092334.1:0-13178 GCA_032360425.1 Rubia occidens | reverse complement strand
CCACCACCCTCTCCATCAGCCAACCATTCCCCCCCTCTGCCCCCCGTCTCGACCACCATCTCCCCTCCTCCTGCCCTCCCTCTCCCCTTCATCCTCCTCTTTTCCTGACCTTTGGCACCAGATTCGTCCCTGCCGTCGTACCCCACCCCATCCCCCGCCTCGACCACACTCTCCCCTCCCCATCTCCACCACCCTCTCTCCCTTCCCTCGTCGCCGCCTTCCCCTTCCCATCCTTCGACACCAACAAACACCCTAGGATCACCCTTCCCCTCCTCCGGCTGAGGAGGAAAGAAAGTGGAATGGACGAGAAAGAAACAAGAAAGAAATGAACAGTTTGAACGAGAGTGACATTAATTTAATCTCCGCCGTTCAATTAATTATTTTACTCCCCGCCGTTGCACTGGAGTGGGTTGAACGAAAAAGAAACGAATGACGAAGAAAGGGATCATGTTTAGCAGGGAAGAAAGGGTTTTTCCTCATTTTTAAGGTAAGAGAAAAATTGCCTTTTCATCACAATCCGGCCAAACAAATGTTGACTAAAAATTCAGCAAAATCAAAGGTTATTTTAGCACTTTCTGAGATTGCAAGTTTATATTGGCACTTTCAGCCTAAAGCCAGAGTCATTTTAGCACTTAACTCTAAAAATAATTGAAACATTAAACAAAAAAACTAGAATATACATCTAATTAGAATCATTCAAACATCAAACTAAAAAAAATATCAAATAAAATAGTTAAACATCAAAATTAAACAATAAAATAAACATGAATTTTAAAACATCAAAGTGTGCATCAAAATGCGACACTAATATTAAAAAAATATCAATTCTAAAAATTAAAAACCATTTCACACTATTGAAACATCAAGGATACACTAAATAAATATATAATATTTGGAAAAAATGAAGTAGCAATATCAATTTTGAAAAGGAATCGATGAAAAATTAAAACATCAAGGTGAATTATAAATTAAAACTTAAGATAGTAAAATTTCACTAACTAGTGTCAACATGTATAAAGGGTCAAATATTAACATGCAAACACGATATTTACAAAAAAAGATCAAATTTTAACTTTAAACATATGATTTTAGTGGAAAAAAGTTTATGAAAATACATCACAAGATTTGGTTGAAACATCAAGTACTGAAAATGAAACATCAAGTCTGTTATTAGAAACCCGCACATTGCGCGAAAATGAGGCAAAAAATTGATCAGCCAATTTCAATGACCCAGATTCTTGACCCGCGAGATTCTTATGACCTGGAATATTTAATTCTCCAATTATTTATGCCTAACTCCACCAAAAAGTGATATTTGCACCCAGATTCATCCTTCCTCTGCCAAAATTTCTTAAATTACATTGGGAACCCCGTCTCTAATTAAACTTCATCATATTGTATATTAATCCTTGGTCTCGCCGTGAGACGGTCTCGCACAAGACTTTGTCAAAACAAAACTAAGTACTCGTATTTGACACAGAAAAAAACGACATCGTCGCCTACAATATATCCCACCACTCTGTATTTTAAAAAAAATCCCATTTCTCTGTGAATTCACCATCCACACGAGTACAAGACTCAATTTTACACTTCCATGGAAACGAATTATCCAACCTGGAACGCTAAAACAGCGGAGTCGCCCAAGATTCCCTCCACACCAAATTGATGAATTCCTTTCACGAATTTGAAGCAGGGGATCATGCCTTAACAGCGTCGTCCAAAGACGGCCGCAAATCCAATCTTTTCAATCCACGAGAAAACCCTGGATTCATTTGACAGATGTAGATTTTTTTCCCATTGATAGATTTATAATGATTCTGTTGGAAACCCAAATCTTTATTTATATTGAAAATCGAATTCAATTGAATAAGTCAAGAAAAAGGAGGAGGGTTCTTTGTTCTGAATTATTGTTTTTAGAACCAGTGTTAGATCATGATTTGCTATGATTTTTGTAAGGAGCGCTGTTTTCGGTTCGTTAGTTTGGATTGATAGTAACGGGGATATAAGGAGTTGTATTGTGGGGTCATTTATGCACAACTGTTATTTTCGTGTGAAGATTGCATAGGCGAACACCCTTTATGCATCTGTGAATCACAAAGAAGATGATGATGGTTTGATATTATCTTTCTATAGCAAACATTTATATCCTAATTAGTTGCACAACGGATAAGATCTTCTTGATTTATTGATGTGCAAGGCAACGTTTTAATTCTATGCTACTGTGACGATTTTGCAAGGGTATGTTGCGAAGTTGGAACAAGCATATTGACATTTGGAAAAACAAAAAAGAAAATTATAAAGTGTAATTATGTTTAGTTATACTTTTACGACATATTTGTGCTTGTTTTAATGTGCTTTATTTGTTAAATTGTCACACATACAAGTGTGTTCTTTTCTAGTTGGATGGGATGTTGTAATAATGTGTTAAAATCCATCTGATGTAACACAGTTACTATTTATTTTTGGTTATAATGTGACACTTATAAGCGTGTTTTTCTTTTTAATTGTGACGCATGTAATTGTGTTACCTAATTGGATATGTTGAGACATTAAATTATTGTGTTAATATTGTCCAAATAAAACACAAGTTAATGTGGTATTAACTCATCTATCCTTACATTGTCATGTGTCGAAATAACATATCTATCCCTACATTTGTAAAATAATATAAAATAAAATACTGTGTGATAATATTATATCTATCATAACGTAATTAAGTATTTTTTTCATTAACTTAATTCAGATCCAAAATTACCTATTACGACACTTTAGACCTATTATAACATTGGCAATAACCACACATTAACAAAGTATTGGGATACTAAAAAATGTTACTATATGTATACTTTTAAAACACTTTTGTGTGTCAACATAATACATTTTTGTAGTAGTGCATTGAAGATAAATAGGGTATTTTTTTTTTGGACAGAAGATAATCAGTTTAGTTTGAACATATGGTAAAATATTTATGTTCATAATAGCATCCCTCGTATAGATATATATATATATATACATAAATAAATATATATATATATATATATATATGCACAATAACTTGAGGAAATCAATTTTTCAGGAATTGACTTATTAGTTCGTTTCCACATAACTACCATGAATAAAATGATATAGCTATAATGATGTAAGGATTAAACTTTGTTACATATATTATTCATTTTTACAAGTATAAAATGTGTAGTATTGAATAATAGGATTACAATTAATACAGAGACTTGGGTGAGACGGGCTCATCCGATTTTATGGTGAGACAGGAGATCCAACACTAGTAGAGACAGCCCATTAAAGGCGGCGATAGAAGGCGGCTATTTGTCAAAAATGTGGAAGCGCCTTAATTTAATGGTTTCGAACCTGTGATGTCGAAAAAATTGAATTAAAAGCGGTTATTCATCAATTTAAGGCAGTTTTTGAATAATCGTCTTTAATTAAGGTCATTTAAAAGTGGTTAACGTTATAGATGCCTTTAATTAGGACTAATTAATGGCGATTGTGTCTAACCACCTTTGATTGAGGCCGGTTCTGAGTTCGGAAAGGGGGCACAAATTGCCTTCAGAGTTTGTAACAGGCGGTTTATGGCAGTTATGAAGAGACGAATGGTCTTCCGAGTTCGTAAAGCCCATCGGGGGCAAGTTTCCGAACTCGTAACAATTATTTTCAACCCTTCTTTTTTTAAATGTTTCAGAACCCACTCTGTATATTTAAAAAATAGATGCGACCATTTCTTGAAATATTCACAAAGAAGAAAATTCTAAGGATTTTACCTCTTTCCTAGTCCATTGAAGAGCATTTAATTCATTGGAGAAGGTAAGTTGTATAAAATTTTATTGTACGAAATTATTAGTTTTGTATATATATAATTCCTGAATTAGGGTTTGTAGTTAGGTTGACTACGGTTTAGGGTTATGATTATTGTTGTGAGAATGCTAATGGTTTGCATGGAAATTGAATTGTATGATAATGGAACGGGAGGAATTCACTGGTAATGATCTTATAAAATCACCCAAGTACATGTCTTTAATTGAAACATTTCCTACGGTAGCGTTTAAAGATGCTTCTAAACATGGTGTCGTGCGAGCCTGATGCTCGTGTAAAAATTGTATAAACGATGTGCATTTAGGGAGGAGGAAATTAAGGGGATATTTCATAGCGAGGGGGTTTCAAACTTCCAACACTCGTTCTGTATGGCATGGGAAAGTTGGAAAAACGGCGCTAAAATTGATTCAAGTAACACGAATGTGGGTGATGAATTAGATGGGAATGTGGAAATTGACAAAATGGTGGAGGATATTGTAAGAGAGTTCAATGGTAAACCCGAGGCATTACAAGCATTACTTGATGACAAAGAGATGCCATTGTACAATGGTTCAAAACATTTGGTAATTAGTGCGGCTTTAAGGATATTGAATTTGAAGGTCAAATTTGGGTGGATGGATAATTCGATGACCAAAAATTTAGAATTACTTAGGGAATTTCTCCCTGAAGGCAGCATGATGCCGAATAATTTGTATGTCGCGAAAAAAGTTCTCTGCCCAATGGGATTGAAATTGAAAAAAAAATACATGCTTTCTCGAATGATTTTACGTTGTACCGGGGGAAAGAAGATAAAAATCTAGAAACATCTCGTGTATGAGGTGAGTCTAGGTACTAATTGAAGAGGGGTGCAATTGTGGTGGATGCAGAAGTGGTAACTAAAACAAAGGAAAAAAACACTGATAAAAATGATGTGGTATCTCCCAATCGTTCTCCGATTGAAGAAATTATTTTCTTGTAAGGAACACAAATACTACAAGAAATAACAACTGTTACCTCAGTTCTGGAGGGGTTTTTACCTCGGTTATTAGTCCAAAAAATTAAGAGGCAAATGTGGCTGGAGTAAAATGCGCATTTTTTACCTCAGTTAGTTTTGAAAAACTGAGGTAAATACTATGACCGACCAAAAATATGGGTATGACATCAGTAGGTTAGTCGGAAGGTAAATTTTCCAATTTTTTTATCAACAAAGTAAATAGACATCTTTGCGAAGTTGGTCAGTTTGTTTCAGAAAAATTAAAAAAAGACTACCGAATGCGGAACTGACATCAGTTCCACAATCAGCAGTTCACAACATACATACCAAAAGATTCTGGAAGTTTTCCGGCAAGCCTAAAAGAACCAAAAACAACCAATTTTTAAATAAATTCCACATAAAAAAGGTACAAAGTAGCAGTGACAATAAACAGTAAAACCATAGCAATCTACAGCATCCATTTTCTCTGAAGATAATAGGGTATATTTTGGACTGAAGGTAATCGGTTTAGTTTGAGCATATGGTAAAATAGTTATGTTCATAAGAACATCCGCTCGTATAGATATAATATGGGCCCAGTAACTTGAGGAAAACTAGTTTTCAGGAATTGATTTATTAGTTCGTTTCCACATAACTAACAAGAATAAAACTATTTAGCTATAATGCAGTAAGGATTTAGCTACAACGGTTTTACTAGCCAAACCTAAAACTCAAAATTTTACCCAAAAAAAAACGCTTAGGTGAGCATTTAATGCACCACTAGCACTGGTTCATTGCCAACAAAACCGGTGTTAGAGTTTTTTTTTCTAACATATGTACCGGTTCTCTGCAATTATGTTTCAATCGGTGCTAGAGTGACTCATAAGTACAGGTGTTTTTAAAAGTAATTCTGGTGTATATAAGATTTTCAACAGCGATTTTGAACAACCAGCGCTTCAAATCCAGTGTGTATGGGGGTATTTTTCAGTAGTGGCTACAAAATGAGTAAATCACAATTATTATCATTATGTTGTAGATTGCCAAAGCTATATTAAACCAATTTTCTCCCACAACACTACTGGAAAACAGACCTTTTACCTCACCCTTTGTACCTTGGTGTTTTTTGGAAAAATACTGCAAACTGAGGTAAAAAGTTCTTTTACTTCGGTTTTTTAAAAAAGAACAACAATAAATACCCCCCCTGTCCATAGAAAATGGTTAAATTTCTATTTTCGTCCATCCCATGGAAAATGACTCAATTCAATTCTTAACTAAAATGGCAAAAAATGAACTTATACATTTACTATATCATCCCTCAAACTATTGATTAAATCCATTATTCAATTATTCCATTACCAAAATACCCTACCATAATACATTTACTATATTTATGTTCATAAGAGCATCCCCTCGTATAGATATAATATTGGCGCAGTAACTTGGGGAAAACTAGTTTTTCAGGAATTGATTTATTAGTTCTTTTCCACATAACTAGCAGGAATAAAATGATTTAGCTATAATGCTGTAAGGATTTAGTTACAATGGTTTTACCAGCCAAACTACCAAAAACTCAAAATTTTACCCAAAAAAAGGTTAGGTGAGCATTTAATGCACCACTAGCACCAGTTCATTGTCAACAAAACTAGTGTTAGAGTTTTTTTCTACCATATGCATTGGTTCTCTGCAATTATGATTCAACCGGTGCTAGAGTGACTCATAAGTACAGGTGTTTTTTAAAGTAATTATGGTGTATATTGGATTTTCAGCAGCGATTTTGGACAACTGGTGATACAAAATCGGTGTCTGTGGGGGGGTGTGTTTTTCAGTAGTGGCTACAAAATGAGTAAATCACAATTATTCTCATTATATTGTAGATTGCCAAAGCTATAATACACCAAGTTTCTCCCACAACACTACTAGAAAACAGACCTTTTACCTCACCCTCTTTACCTTGTTTTTTTTTTGTAAAAATACTGCAAACTGAGGTAAAAAGTTCTTTCACCTCAGATTTTTTTAAACAACAGTAATAAATATTCCCCCCGGCCCATAGAAAATGGTTCAATTTCTATTTTCGTCCGTTCCACGGAAAATGACTCAATTTAATTCTTAGCTAAAATGGCAAAAAATGAACTTATACATTTACTATATCATCCCTCAAACTATTGATTGAATCCATTAGTCAATTCTTCCATTACCAAATACCCTTCCATTATTTCCCATCAACACCTCCACCTCAACTTGTCTAAAATATCGATTCAAAACTAATTGAGTCATTTTCTATGGGACGGAGGGAGTATTTTTTACCTCAATTATTTAAAAATTGATTTTGAAAATATATTTTTTTACCTCATTTTCCCAATTTCTGATACCATTCGATCTGTATGAATGTGCATAGACATGTTGCCGATATCGGTTGTTATGTACAAGTCATGTTAATTAGTTATTTCCCTTGTTAATTGTTTGTAGCATAGTGCATATTATAAATCTTACAACATCTAAAATCAAAGATGAGTAAAATTTAATGTACTCCCTCTGTCCCATCTCTACTTTTAGAGAGAGAAAGAGGAATTTTTTTTTCTTTGGGTTATTTAATGAATTAGGGTGATGGGACAGTGGGGTTGAGTTATTGCTTTTAGGGTTGGTGGGTTAATTTGCACTAGAATTTCAAACAAAGAAGGGGACAATCCAACTAAAATAATTGACAAAGTTTGCTAAATAAGGAAATAAAGTGTAGCGTGCAAATTCAATTTGAACGAATTTGCACGCTCTAAATAGGAAAAAGTGCAAATAGAGTTGGGGACGGAGGAAGTAGCAAAATAAGTTTATTATCAAAGATAGAAATTAATGTTTAACATTCCAAAATATCTAGAGTGAAAATAAGTTTATTCACCATCTTCCAAGCCACCACCCTGTTCAGCCTAATACGCCACTTTTTAATCATCAGGGAATCCCGATTCGTTGTAATCCTCATCTTCACCCTCTTCCTGGCTAGGCAGATAAAATGGCTGTTGTTTGCGTTTTCTGCGGAGTAAATCCGTGCTTTATAGTTTTTTTCATTGAAAATCTATTTTCTCCTCGATGTATCGATATAAAGACAATATTGGTATTGAACATCATTCTGTATGCGTATCTGTAAGTTGAGGTCATTTTTGGTTCGATTTCGATATCAACTTAGCCGATGAATGACCGATATCAACCACTCTTGTCGGTTCCACCTTGTACTTTTAGATTTTCCTTATGAAATCCATGTTATCCTGTTTGTTTACGTCCAATCATTTCAACTAAAATAATTTGATTTTCTGATTTAGTTGCTGTAACTTTAGGGGAAAATGTTGAAAACTATTAAGGGATCTGGTAGCTTGGAAGATCCTCTCATTATCAAAGAGGATAACGAGATCCACTTCAACAATCCTCGTTTTCTCTGCATTATGTTACAGCAACACTTTAGTGTTATTCCTATTTTGGTAATTCTACATGACACATTCCGTTTTAAATTTCTTACCCTTTAATCATTATGTTTCTCATTTCGTAGTTGTTAATTACTTTTGTTCCACTTGTTGTACATTCCTCGGGACATGCATGGAAGCTAGCACACCTACCAGCAAGAAAAGTCCCAGTTGTTCTACGATGCAATGACCGAGAGTGGCACATGAAGCACTCCGATGACCAAAAGATCAAGGTTTTGTCTCCAAATGAATGGGGAAAGTTTTAATAGGACAATGGCCTGACGATATGGTTTTCTTTGAACTGTTGGAAGCCACCGATGACCACATTGTGTTCAACATGGAATACGCCAATGCAAATTTGAGGCGTACATGAATTTATTAATTTAATTAAACATTTATTATATAATATTTACATTTTAATGATAATAATTATTAACAATCGAATCCAATTTTTACATTTAATTGTAAATAAAATATTTATTGAAATAAATAAATAAATTATAAAAATATATAAACAACCAAAATCGAACAAGTGTTGATTGCATATCGTTTGATCAAACTGGGAAACCGATGTCAGTCCTACGGTTCGCATGAATACAGATTAGCGACAAACACAGCCGGCACAGCCTACTCTATGACCGGTATCGGTTGAAATAGAGTGTGTGATAGGCATCGTCTGAGACAAACGACGATGTTTGAATCACCCTAACCCAACCGGCCCAACCCGACATCGCTTACATTTCGAGTACATGTAATAAAAACGACCCTTTCTAATTACAGTAAAATTATATGATTTATTCGAATGTGTTGATTTGATATAATAGACGGGTGCAATTTTTTTGTAGAAAGACTGAATAAATATAAGGAAAGTAATTGTTCTAGAAATTATTAGTGTTACATAATTTTTTTTATCATCCCTCTATAATTCGTTTCAAGAAATATTAAGAAAACAAATGCAATAACCATCAACCAGATACTTGAGTAATTCTTCGAACCCCACATGTCTCATTTGAGATCATTTGTCCAAACGGTAGACAGGAGTGATGGTAAGATGCCGTGCTCTTGCAATCACAAGTCCAAATGCCTCCGACATATCCAAATCTTTTGGGTGAGCGCTGTAGTTTTAGATAGAAAAAGAAAGCAAAAGAAAATAGGGACTTTGGTTTGAAGCAAACAAATGAACCTTACGTTGGTAAGGAGAAGCAAAAGAAAGGCCACAGTTGCTGTGAGGATTTGGTTTGCGGTAAAGGAAATAAGCAGTAAACATATGTTTAGGTTGGTAAGATGTAAGCAAACAAATGCCACATTTTGGTTTGCAGTAAATAGAAGTTTACATTGGTAAGGAGTAAACAAAAGGCAAAAGATTTTGGTGCAGTAATTATGTTACTGCTTTTTTTTTATTTTTCTCTTATTTCTAACCAAAATAAAGCTACAAAAAAAAGGATTCATGGAAACATGGGTCACGTACTCACTACTTCCACTACTTCACTACTTCCACTAACAAAAAAACTCCTACAAACTAGGCATGAAGTAAATCTATTTACTAAAAATAAACACCCACTTGTAGCAAACTTAACCAACAAATCTTTCCCTTAATCTTCCTGCACTTCGTTGATTCGAATGACGCCGAGTAGCTGATGCATCTCAATGAACTTAACTCGTACCAATGCCTTTGTTAGCATATCTGCTAGCTGCCCATCAGTCCCAACATGCTCGACTTCCATCTTCCCGCACTCGACGCACTACCGGATAAAATAGAATTTGGTGTCGATATGTTTGCTTCTTTCAAGATGCACCGGGTTCTTGATAAGTTCAACGGCCGACTTGTTTTCAACCATTAGTTTGAAACTCATTTCATCACCCCCCATCAAGTCTCCAATGAGTCGACTGAGCCAAACACCTTGGCATGCCGCGGTTGCTGCTGCAACATATTCAGCCTCGCAAGAGGACAATGCAACGATCTTCTGCTTTTGCGAAGTCCATGTGACGATGCTTCTCCCGATGAATAAAGCTATCTCGGAGGTGCTCTTTCAATCGTCGATATCATGTATTTCGACCACTGTTTGATTGTGCCTCTCCACTACGCCATTTTGTTGCGGTGAGTAAGGTGCTATAGTGTTATGCTTGCTGCAATTTTGGTTGTAGAACTCCACAAACTCACTAGAGTTGAACTCGCCGCCTGGATCAGAACGAAATGCAAGAAACTTGCATTCACGTTCTGCTTCAGTCATTGCCTTAACTTTCTTGAAGCACCGGAACGCCTCATCTTTCGTCCTAAGCAACCCAATCCACATAAATCAACTAAAATCATCGACTATGAGTAGGAAGACCTTTTACCCCTGCGGTCGTCGGCGTGATTGGGCCATACAAGTCGCTGTGCACCAACTCCATAGGGCATTGTGCACGAAATGCCGAGGCTTACGGAAATGGAGTTCTGTGCCGCTTCCTAAGTGCACATCCATCACAAAGTTCCTCCACATGCTATATGTAGGGAATGCCTTGTACCATCCCCTTCCGCGAAAGGTTGTGTAGAGCACGAAAATGTAGATGCCCAAAATGAGCGTGCCATAGCCAAGCAACATCATCCTTTTGCATCAATAAACTCACCGTAAGGTTCAGGCTCAGAGTGTAAAGCCGGTTGCGCGTGCTTGATACCCGTACGAGCACCTTGCGTGTTCGATCAAGGATACTGAGCACCCCACCCTCGATAATAACCTTGCAGCCATTTTCATCGAGCTGCCCGAGTGAAATGATATTGCTCCGCAAGCTTGGGATGTAATATGAGGACACGGTGGTCGCCGGTGAGACACTAGAACATGATTGTGCCCCTGCCATGAATGTTCACCACCGAGCTATCACCAAAACGCACTATGCCATGTACTATTTCATTAAGAGCCGTGAACGCCTTCTCATTCCTGGTCATATGGCTGCTGGCACCACTGTCGAGGTACCACACACTGTCTGCTATATCGATGGGAACAACCTTCTCCTCATTCAGATACACTGCCTGAGGTGAGTTGTAGGCAGCCTGAGCCAACGTCCCTGTCTGCACCATGAGTAATGCTGGTTTATCGTCTCCCTCCGACTCAACGTGCACGAGGTTGGCCTCTTGCTGTTCCCGATCGCGCTTTGCCTTGCGACACTCTTTATCACAATGGTCGGGGATACCACACTAGTTACACTTTCCTTTCCTGTGTTCGCTTTTGCCACTATTGCTTGACTTCGCCTTGTCCCCGGTTGGCGACTTTGCTTTTTCTTGAACCTTGCCTTGCTTATTGCCACTGCCAAACTACCCATTCCCGCATTTTTGCTGTCTTGCTTGCCACTCCTCCTCCTTGAGGAGTAAATAACCTCCTCTAGGTGCAGGGTCATCAAGCTCACCGCGCTCCTCCACGACTAAAAGTCAGCCTGTGAGTTCTTCGATGGACAAAGTCTGGAGATCTACAAGTGACTCAATTGTCATGGCCATCTGTTTGTACTTTCGTGGCACACTCCGAAGGAATTTGAGCACCGCCTTGTACTCAGACACCGGATCACCCAACATCTCGAGGTTGTTGACGATCGCCGTGAGTCGTACTCAGAAAGACTCCACTCCCTCACCATCTTTGAACGTGAGGTTCTCGAACTCGGACCAGCATGTTTACGCCTTGGCTTCCCTGACGTGCTCCACACCAAGATACATGGTCTTGAGTGTGTCCTAAGCCTCCTTAGTCGTTGCCTTTATGCCAAGAGTATGGACTAACTCCAGCGAAACTGCCCGAAAAAGTGCTGACATAGCCCACCGGTCATCGTGTTCATCGCCTAGACCTCTTTCTATGACATCCCACAAGCCTTGCGCTTGTATTTGTACTTTCATAAGGATCACCCAATCTGCGTAGTTTGTTTGAGTGAGAGTCGAAAAATGTGCTGCACCATCACTCTCCCTGATGAATCGTTCCACTATGCGAATATCATTGTTTCCACCCTCGCTCAAGTGTTCCAGAGGTTGAGTCGAGCTCGTTCCCTTCTTCTTGTCAGCTTCTTTTCCCATCATTGTCGAAGCAGATCAAACACTAATCAACTAAAGAGGTCTGGATCGAACACCAACATGCTCTGATACCACTTGTAATTTCAGATAGAAAAAGAAAGAAAAAGAAAATAGGGACTATGGTTTGAAGCAAACAAATGAATGTTACGTTGGTAAGGTGAAGCAAAAGAAAGGCCACAGTTGCTGTAAGGATTTGGTTTGAGGTAAAGGAAATAAGCAGTAAACAAATGTTTAGGTTGGTAATATGTAAGCAAAGAAACGCCAAAGTTCGGTTTGCAGTAAAGAAAGTTTACGTTGGTAAGGAGTGAACAAAAGGCAAAGGATTTTGGTGCAGTAATTATGTTACTGATTTTCTGATTTTTCTCTTATTTACAACCAAAATAAAGCTACAAAAAAAGGAGTCATGAAGTCATGGAAACATAGGTCACGTACTCACTACTTCCCCTAACAAACAAACTCCTACAAACTAGGCATGAAGTAAATCTATTTACTAAAACTAAACACCCACTTGCAGCAAACTTAACTAACAAGTGTCATCCGCAAGTTTTCAATCAAAGTAGTGAACCAGTTATGCCATAACAAAACGATCAAACAGCAGCCCTAGCTCCAAACTGGGGCAAACTATTCTGCCGGAGCTGAACGATATAAGCCAAAAATCGTGCCCCCTGACGTCCACCTTGTCATTGATGATACATGGGCTTCGACCCTTTGAGGCCTGCGAGCTTCGAGCATGGATAGCACCTAAGGTCTAATCCGAGGCCCATAAAGGGTCGCGTGATCCATTCTTAATTTAAGACATTACAGAGTCCTACAAGGAAACTATCTCATATATACCAATTATACATGAAATATTATACGAATCAAACAAGGAAAAAGGGATCAAACCCTAGAGAATATCGGATTCTCTCCTCTATAAATACACAGG
>JAUOBV010092122.1:0-13182 GCA_032360425.1 Rubia occidens | reverse complement strand
AAACAAAAAGTTACTTTTTAGAAACTACTTGTTATGACGAATCCAACGATATCATTTACAATAATATTATTATTTATATATCTATTCAAATATGTAATCAAAGTTTTCTTAGTTTGACTGAATCTTTGATTCCTTGCAATTTGTGCTGGGACGGAGGGAGTATGTGATAAAAATATCATATGAGATATTGTTAGATTCTTCTTAACATTTATTTTATAAATTTAACTTTTTTATGCTTAATTGGTATACGTAGCTAGAGATATTGACCGTCAAAGATAATCAGTGGAGATCGTGAAAGAGTAAATGGGTCAAAAGTAATGGGACGGAGGGAGTAGTCTACTTTCATGTTGGCGGATCTATTGATATCCCCAAGGAAGCGAATCCTATATGTGATAGGGGTGCAGGATCGTATGAGGGTATGTATGTGGGTCGCCGAGTTACCGTTACGAAAATCGTACACTAGTCTTAACATTTAAGTTGGCTTGAAGGGTTACAGATAGAGATAGTTTTCATAGAAAACTAGGGTTAGCGTAATTTGCAAGCTTAGAGTGTCTATCCCTTTGCCTTTGTAGTCCAATGGAGAAGCATTCGTAGTGGAGTGCCTGAGACATAATAGCACGAGGAAGAATCAGACCAGCAAAATGTGTCGCGCCATTGTTGCACTTCCTAATCACGGAGGCGGAGTCGATGGAAGAAACGTGCGCACCATTATGTGATAGATACACTATGTGTCAAAAAAAATTAGGATAGGTTCATATGTCTTGAATGTTATTGAATCTAGGATCAAAACATATCATCAGTCATGTTACACAAATATTCCCTAAGTGCTAGCAATTTTATAGTTTTACTCTCTTGTGGTTCTGCATGCTTTTATTTGTTATATAAACTCCCCTCCCCCAAAACCAATTTTCAACATTAGCTATTCCCGACACGTGATCATATTGATGACCCGATTACGGTTGTGTGTGACTTTTCGATTCCTAGCATATCTATGGACGACCCTGGTCTTGCTACTATCTACCGTATAGGTAGTTTAGTAGTAGGAACGAGAGCAATATTACAAAAATTTATCTTTGATCCAACACCACTCCTCGGGTTAGTAGATCTCCGGTAAAAAGTTTGTTTATTAGCGACCCTGGAAGGAGGTAAGTTTGACTGGAAACTTACTCTTACGCATATATTTTTATTTATTTATTATAAATTTATATACCAGTTTAGATTTATTTCCGTTAGGCTAGTATTCATCAATATTTTGAGGCAAATATTTTTCTAATAAATTTAAGTTTACTATCTTTTGAAAAAAAATTAAAATTAAAATTTTTCCAACACCAAATTTTATTTGTGATTGCGGTAACTTACTCCTACCTAAAGTATTAACAAAGTTTTAATATTAGGATCCTTCACAAAACTAGAAAACACTTGTGTGTAATGAATAATTTGTTTCAACATTTTTTAAACTCACAAATTTTTGTCGTGACCAAAATTTTAAAATAAATTTGAACTACTGACTGGCTAGCTAGTGGGTTGACACTGTTCGACCCATATAAACATGTGACATCGTTCACGGGTTGTCACCATGTTTCCTGAACCGACATTGGTGCGATGTCGCGTCATGCGAGGAGAAAATCACAAGGGTCCAAAAGGACGTCATTCTGAAATTGGTATAAGTATGGGGACTCTAAAAATCAGCTCAAGCTTCTCTTCACAAGTTTCCCACGTCTTCCAATAGTCCCCCCTCCTTTTTCTCTTCTCCTTGTCAAAGGTATGGTTTTTCTACTATTATAACACCTAATTTTTTTAATTGTTACTTTACATTGTTTGATCCGTGATCTGTGAATATGTTTAGTTTTTTGGTTTTCTAGTTTTTACTAAGATTCTTTTGAGTGTGAAATTTCATGAACTGTAAATGTAGGTGCAATGTTTTTGTATTTCCCCAAAGGGTTTTTGTTTAATTTTGTTTTGTTAAAACATCATTTTTTCTTGGTTTATATGTTTCTTACCGTAGCTTCCTCTGATACATGCGACGTTGGTAGTTTGTCTGTTACAAATAGGTTTACGCGACTAGTGTGCGACGTTGTACATTCTTATTTCCAGTAGTATGTTCTTCAGTGTGAGACGTCATACTTATGTCAGTATGACCTTCAGGTTAACCGAATTTTTACTGATGTCGCATATTGGAATATAAGTTTACTTAAAAATTGTAAATCCGATCTCATTTTTGTGTGAGTCAAGTGTTCGGTTGTGCCGACAACTAAGCGAGGTTGGTGGTACATGTCGACCAAACCACTGCATTGGACCAACATGTACCTGTGACACATTGCTGACGTTGCACCATGTATTTCTGAGGCTAGTTTGAACTTAACATTTTAAAATTTTAATTCAGGCCTAATGGCTGGCGATGTATCGTGAAGTCGTCCTTTTTTCAAGATTTTTTACTATTTTATATATATTTACTAACATATCTTCACACTTTATAACAATTAATATTTTTTTGTTGTCATACAATTTTCCCCACAACGAAGCAATCCAGAGCTTATTATCTTCGGCCTTGAATTACCTACAATGGCAAATGATAGCTCACGTTTCCACTGCACTCTAAAGCAGCAGAATTTTGGGAAAATCCCAACTTTGGTAAGGCATTTAAAATTAATATTATAGTTTGCTAACTGCTTATACACACACACACACACACACATATATATATATATATATATATATTTCTAATTATTATTTTTTAATTTAATACCACCTGAGGGACATTGTACCACTCCTGCTAAATTAGAAGACCCTTAGTGTGTTAAGGTGCTATGGGACAGAGTCGCGCATGAACTACTAAGGGGGTGAGAAAATCGAGGCCCTGTCTCCATAGGGTTTTGGTGAGTTCATTTGCGTAAACCACCTACGCATTGTCTCCAAGGTCATTATAATGCCAACTGATTGAGTTGCAATTTTTGTTCAATTGGAACTAAAGCAATTATTAATCAAATTTATGTCGTAATTGTAAGGATATTTAACTATGTTATTTGAACAATATATAATTGAATGTATGTGCAATTTTGATCAGTGCATGTGATTAAAAACCATTTTCAACTGTACCATTCAACAACATTTTCTACAGTTGGTTTAAAAACCATTTAAAAATACCTTTTAGACCAAATACAATTACTTTCAAACAACTATAACCTATAAAAGTTAATCGAGTTAAAACAAAACAAAAACATCAATCATACAGAAAAGGCATGGGAACTTACTGTGTGATTGTGCGAAGGAAGCGGTTTGGTATGAGTGAAGTGAAGTGGAATGTGGATGACGAGACATTGGGAGGAGAGAGAGATACAATTTTTTCCTTATTTTCTACCAGCGTCCAATTCTTGACTTGTTGGTTATTGTAATTTCCCCTCTTATTCCACCATTTTCAATTATAACATAACAAAATTCACATTTTTTTAAATATTTAAATTATACTCCTTTTTTTCAAAGTAAACTTTTCCAACTTTAACCTCTAAAATATCTATCATTTACATAACTGCACCGTCACTCATCTATCACAATACATGTCGGTGAAAATGACTTATAATGCGATTATAGCAAGCCTTTTAAAACAATATATGCCACGTCGCACACTATTTGGTAGGATTATTTACTTCGTTTCTTTAATATTTTACTTCGATTAATGTAATAACCGAGGTATTGACCTCGGTTACTTTTTAATTGAGGTAAGAAATATTATTTACTTTGAAAATAAAAATAACTGAGGTAAACGAACTTTTTACTTCGATTATTCGGCCTAAACCAGAAAATCGAGGTATAAAAGGCAAAGTAATAGGTTATTTTTCTTGCAGTGTTAATCTACCAATCTACCATACAAAAGCAAATAAAACATTTGTTAAATACCTTAGGAAACACATGTGTAGAGTCTTATCAAGGAGTTAGATGCATGATTAGATTTATAGATATCAAAGCTGAACTTATCTACGTCATCCTCTAGGGTTAAAGTTCCTAAGTGGATATCTATCTCAGTCCTTGATTTTTTTAAATGGTCTCCCCAACAGAATTGGGGGTGCACCTGCGTTGTGCATCACATCCAGGACATAGAAGTCCAACTGAAAAACAAGATGGCCCACTCTAACCATAACATCCCAAACCAACCCTCTAAAGCTAGCTTGGTAATAATCGGCTAATTGGACTATCACCCTAATATCCCTAAGCTCACCTAAGTCTAAAGTTTCCAATAGGCTATACGGGATAATATTAATGGAATATCCAAGGCCAATCATATCATCCTTAGTGTACCAACCACCTAGATAAATAGGAATTGAAAACATGTCGGGGTCTTCACACTTCTTAGGAATGTTTCTATTGGCTAAAGTGACGACTCCTCCTATTTGTAAATTTTCTTTGTTTTCTAATTGGAGTAGACCTTATCCTAGTGCAAGGATTCCTTAAAAAATAGAATATGATGGAATTTTCTCAATTACCTCTAAGAGTGGAATACTAACCTCGACTTTTTTTAAGATTTGGCATCTCTGTTCTTTTTTGGATGCCACCTTTTCCCTTACCCTAGAAGCACTATGGAATAATGGTGAAGGGTTGACCTTTGCCTAGGTGGTGGAGATAACTTGTGTGAGCTCCTCCTTGACCCGTCTCCCCTTGGTGTTGTTAAACTCGAAAAGAGGCATGATTAAGGTCATAGATAGAGATGATTTTGTTTCTCCCGATCATACTACTAAGCTACCTATTGGCAAGATTAGGGTCATGCACAAAGATGATAAGAATATAAAAGTTAACTACACACAGCCGCGACCGGGTCATTAATCCGATCACGTGTCGGGAATAGCTAATGTTGCAAAATAGGTTTTTGGGACGTTTTTACCTAACATCTACAAATAGGAAAAAACACAAGAGAGGAAAACTATAAATTAATAGTGATTGGGGAATATTCCTCCAACATGAACGAAAAATGTTTTTATCCTAGATTCAATCACAATCAAGATACATGAACCTATCATAATTCTTCTGACACGTAGTGTGGCAGATGGTCAACACTTCCCCTTACCAGTTAAATAAGGGTTCACATGTGTTCTTTCATCGACCCCGCCTCCAAAATTGAGGAACTGCAACAACGGTGTAGCACATTGTGCAGGTCTGATTCTTCCCCGTACTGTTGCATCCAAAGCACTACACTACGAATGATTCTTCCTAGGCGTACAGAGGCAAAGGGATAGGTACCTTATCGATGAATCTATGGTTGTGAAATGTATTGACACTACTTTTCTACTAACTCTATCTCTACCTGTAACCTTCCGGGCTAAGTTTCCAGCTAAGACTAGTGCATGGTCGATCGTAACATTGACTCGATAACTCACATGAACACACACATACGGTCATGGACTATCATTACCCATATACATCTAAGTTTCTCTTCCCGGTGGACATCAATAAGTGCGCCAACATGAAAGTAGACTACAGTGTGTGCCAATCCTAGAGTGACGATCATGCATTTGACAAGACTGTAAATAACAAGCCAACATAATATTCATAACCATAATAGAAACAAGTACCGAATCATAAATACCAATATAAACCACAAATTAAATCACTAGTCCCTGAACATTGAACTCAAAAATTTCATTAGATTCAATGCCCTTGGGCAAAACAAGAAGAAAAGAAATTAGAAAGTAGGGAGAATCCCTTTCTCTCTCTACCTACTCTTAGGAGAATAAAAAAATTAGCCAAACTTAAACCCTAGTAGACATAGGCTCCTATATATAGTAATAGGGAATTGAGCCTTGAAAAAGGTAAAAAATAGGGCAAAAACCCCTAGCAGCCAAAAATGGCATGGGTTGTGCTGCCTAGCACTATCACGCCAGCTGTGTCTAGCACGGACCGCTGGCCGGGATGATCATTTTTTACTTCTGATCCTTGCACCCGGGTTGTTTGACTTAGGTCTTCAGCTGGAAGCATTTATTGACCATGTGAATCCATGCGGGCCGTCGGCTGGGACTCATTTTCTAAGCAAAACGATGGTGCGACCATGTTAAACTTCGCACCATGTGGGATGGTCTTCCAACGTTAGAAATGGAATGAAACGGTCCGTGTAAATTGGCATGGTCTGAGTCTATCTTAGCCTCAGAAAGGTTCTTAATGGCACGAGCAATGTCTGGCCAAATGACTCGTGCTAAAGGGTTGTTGCACGGCATGCTGGCTGGCACGGCAGTGTCAGGCTATGCTTTCATGTCGGGTCTTAAGAATTTTGAAATTTTACTCCTTTCTTTTACCAGCATGATTTCATGTACTGCCACATTTTGATTTTATGGCCTTCAGTCTACTGCTATCCTTGTGAATGGCCTTTATCTACTATAATCCTTGCGAATTACCTTCAAATATCTACTACCACCCTTGCAGATGACCTTCTACAAGATATGCCGAAGGGCTAAAAAACAACCTACTAGTAAGCTCACGAAAGAATATCTAGGTACTTTTTAGTACAAAGTGTCCATTAGATCCAACTAAGCCTACAAAACTCGGGATTTAGATAAGAAAAACCAACAACGGTCATCTAAACCCTTTGTAATTTTAACCTAACTAAAACCACCAATTAGTCTAATAAAATATAATAAAAAGTGCATCAAATGCATTGGTTAACTCATGCAAAGATAAGTTAACCAATACATTCAACCTTATTCGTAAGCTACCATAGTTCTCCCAAAGATGTAATAATCTCACAACTCTCACTCTCGCCGAAGAAGCTAAAGTAACCTATCCACCAAAATCAATCCAATAAAAGGTAAGATATATATATGGTAATGAAAATCTCACAAATCTCACGCTCCCCGAAGAAGCTGCCAATGACAATCCAAGAGATGTTCAATTTATGTTTCCACTTTCTATCAATTTCTCTTATTTTGCCTAGGAGTCCTTTCAGGTTTTATCCTAGAATTCACACATGTTGAGCTCACTTCTCACCTCTTCCACACCATGCATGGTCTCTCATTTTTGCATAGGTTTTTCAACCTGGCCGGACCTTACTTCTCATTTTTGCCTAGGTTTTCCACAAAGCTGGGCTTTTCCCATTTTTACCTAAGTCTTCCTTTTGGGTTTTTGACCTAGTCAGTTATATATTTTTTTCTTCATATTTTCAATTTTTTTTTAAAGATTCTCAATAAAAGAGCTATTAGCTACATAGAAACATATAAGAATTTAAGTGTTATCTAATCCTGTCTTCCGCACTTAAAACTTGTATTTTCCTAAATGCATATACACAATCATAGAACATATGTCAAGGTAAGGAAATAGAAGAGAACTTACAATGAAAAATGAACACTAAAATCTACCCTTGGTGGCATAATTATGGAATTTAATGAACATACTACCATGACCCCAATTAACTACCCCTAACCTCTAATCAAGCAAGTTCAATCACAACCACTATCATGAATCACAAATTGAATAAATAATGGAATCACGTAGGAGATTTTTAAATGTGTATGTTTCAAGAGTTTTGAGGGTAAGTGTCTTAGGGTGGTATTTTGTGGTAGTAGGGAAGAATTGGTAATTGGGATGTAGGAAGGTAAGTGATCTTCATGGGTCATCGTGAATTTGGGATTTGTTTCTCCTCCTTGTCCAACATTTTAAGCTTCACGAACCATGTACGTCTACATGGTCAATGAGTTGGACTCCTCCTAAACCTTTTTTTCTTGCCTTCCTCTATAATAAACCATATGCTTCCTACAAAACAAACATGCACACCAGGCATAATAGATTTCCAAAACAAAAATAAAATAGAAAAATATAACAAAAATACTAAGTATCTACAACACGATGCAATGGGACATCTTTCCTCCATCGCACTTACAACACACATATTCCTCAAATTCAGAAACATGATATGAAAACAAGGGGAGGTAAACAAAATGATAGCCAATCACAATTTCCCAATGCATTGTTCCCTCCTCAATATCCTCAAATCTACCCTGACATGCAATTCAAATCAAGCCATTAGAAATCCACACTAAACAAGTCTCAATCAACATCCACACAAACAAACAACTAGTGTGCGGGCCTAGGTTGTGTATTTGGTGATGGTTTAGGTAGTGGAGTGTAGTAATGTCTAATGGTTTGGGGTGAGAATGAGAGGATAAAATTGAGGATACTTTTTAAAAGAAAAATTAATTATATTAATTTTTGAAAGCTCAGATTGCCTCTTGGAAAATTCATATATTTAAGGTCATCGGCACTATCCTAATTTTATCCATAAGGTGCGGGTTTGTACCCCATCACCATAGGTAACCAAAAATGGAGAGATGGAGGTAATAACCTTCCAAGAAGAAGATGTAGTATAGGAGGAGTCAACCCTAAAGGAAATAGGTGGTTTGGAAGCTCAGCATATTCAATTGGCTTCTCCATGGTTTCCTCTAAGAGTTCCAAAAATGTGGGAGTTGATTCTATAAGTGGAGGTAGAGGTGAAAATAGGTGACCTGTCCCTTCCCCAGTGTTGTTAAAAACATGAGAGGAGGCAGAAGTATTAAGGGTCAAAGAGATTTATATATTGCTCTCATTCCTTCTACTATACTACCAAGAACGGTAGATAGTGATAGGTACCGGGGTCATCCACTGAGATATTAAGAATCTAATAATTAACTAAATACAACCGTGATCGGGTCGTCAATTCGACCATGTGGTTAGAATAAACAGTGTTTGTAAAACAGTCATTGGGGGGAATCTGTACTAAAAACTACTAACATGCAAATGATCACGAGAATAAATATATAATATAGCACTCAATATATATTTGCGAAACATGATTAATGTCATTTTGATCATCGATTTCATCACATATAACAATAAGCCCATTCCAGTGTTTGTATCACGTAGTGCGGACAATGGTCAAAACGTCCCCCTAATTTTCATATAAGGGTGCGTGTATTAAATATTCCATTTTCTTGCCTCTGTATCTAGCAAAGTTCAACAGAACCAATGGATCATGGTGCTAGTTTCATTCTCCCTCTTGCGATTAAGTCCCGGGTGGAACACTACGACCACACTACCCCCAGGCCTACAAAGGAAAAGGAAGTGGGCATCTTATTAATGGCTCTAGGATCACAAAGGTAATCCTAGCTTTCTACTTTAGCTATCTCTACCCACAATCCTTTGGACCATATAGTGCTAACTAGAGCATCGTCGATCGTAATGTTTACAATGAAAACCTACGTGCACACACCCACGTGGTTCCGGACCCATTATTAACCCAAGCGCATCTAGGTTTCCTCCCGGGGGGTAGTAATAGTGAAAAAACATGAAAGTAGACTTTGGTGTATGCGGACTAAGTGTGACAATCATGGAATTCACAAGAATATTAAGAAAAAACCAAGATAATAATACAAAAGCATATAGAATAGGTCGATCTATGAAATCTCACAAAATGAACATCAGAACATGAATACAAATATTATCCCCAAGTAAATTAACTACTCCCTAAAAATATATCCATGGAAAATATTGAGTTAAATACCATAGATCTAGGAAAATAAGGGAAAGAGAAGAAGAGAGAAGGAAAGATACGAACAACTAGAGAGATAGAGCTTTCCTCTTCCTTCTACCTAGAGAGTGAAATAAAATCTAAATTATGCATACTTAGTTAAACCTAGAAGACTTTAAGATCCTATATAGAAGTAGGGAATTGGGCCTTGAAAATAGACCAAAAAAACCCTAGCAGCTACGAATGACACAAGCTCTGCAAAATGGCATGGGTAGTGCCAGCTGGTTAGCCTCATGCCAAGGGTCAATGGAATTTCCCAAATGGCTCATACTGGGAAAAATATCCTATGTTGGTGCCTCTGGCATAGGATGTTTTACTTGATATGGGTTGTGCTAGACGAGCCCTTCATGCAGGCCTAGTGTGGTCTGTGCTGGGCATGGTTGATTCAGCCGGCTAACTTGTTTGCCCCGCTGTGGGTGAACCACTGGTCCGATTTGAGTGTTATTGTAGTTAATTTTATAGTGTTCGAGAACATAAATCCAATGGTTCTAGTCTCAATGGCTGATTCTTCTTGGATCGTTACAAGAAATCTGTGCAACACTTGGACTACGATTTCTCCGCTTCTTATATTTCGGTCTTGGCCTTCTTGAACTTCAAATCCACCTTTCTTGGCCTCAACTCCATCTACTACCATGATTTAAAGTTCATGGCCTTTAATATCTTCTACCATCCTTGCGAATGGCCTTCAAATATCTACTTCCACCCTCGCGGAAGGCCTTCTACAAAAAAATAATGAAAAGTACTCACGGGAAACCTACTAATTATATCACAAAGGAAGATCTAGATGCCCATGAATACAAAATATCCATTAGCAATCAATTAAATCAACAAAACTTGGGATTTAGAGAAGAAACCCAATAATGGTCGTCTGAACCCTTTGTCGTGTAAACCTAACTAAAACTAGCAACTAACCAACAAAAGATGATAATAAAAGTGTCACACGCATTGGCTAAAGCATGCATAAAGGTGCACATCAATCCCCCACACTTAAACCTTTACTTGTCCTCGAGCAAACAAAAATGAGAAAAGAACTAAGTGAAATGTAGCATGCAAAGAGAAGATTCTCACAACTCTCACACTCCTCAAAGATACAAAAGTAACCTAACCACCAAAAATATTGTGAAGAAAAATCTAAGTTCAAATGATAAGTGTTGAACTAGCTTACTCCCCCGAATAGTCCGCCAAAAGCAATCCAAAAGTTGTTGCCCAAAAAACCACCAAGGATGGATTTTCTCAACTTAGCTGCAACCAAGGATAATGCCGAAGGATCCTAAACTTTTTGGTTTTCTCTCAATATCTCAGCTTGCCTAGGAGTCCTTTTGGTTTGGCATCCCAGCATTCACACATGTTGAGCTCACCATCTCACCTTTTTTCACAAGACCTCTAATTTTTGCCTAGGTTTTCCAACCTTGCTGGGCCTAGCCTCTCATTTTTACCTAGCCCTTTTGACCTATCCTAGCTTTCTTCCCATTTTTACCTGAGTTGCCCTTTTGGGTTTCCAACTTAGCCGGGTATATAATTTTTCATTTTGTTTCAAATTTTCAAAATGCTCTTTAAAGGGGCTATTAGCTATATAGAAACAACCAAGAATCATAAATTTTATCTAATCCCCTCTCCCACACTTAAAGCTTGAATTGTTCTTAATGCATGTACAACATCATAGAACATATATCAAGTGAAGGTAATATGAGAGAACTCACAATGAAAAATGAACATTAAAATCTTCCCTTGGTGGCACAATCACGGAATATAATCAACATACTACCATCACCCCAATAAACTACCCCTAATTTCTAATCAAGAAAGTTCAATCACAACCACTATCATGCATCACAAATAAAATTAAAAATTAAATCAAAATGGAGAGTTACCTCTTAGGTATCGATATGTGTATTTCAAGGGTTTTGAGGGTAAGTGGGTTTGTGTGGTATTTTGGTGGTGGTATGGAAGAAATGGTGATTGGGATGTAGGATGGTAATTGAGCTTCACGGGTGGTATACATGTACATACCCCATTAATTTGGGGTTTGGTTCTCCTTCTTGTCCACCATTTTGAGCATCACAAACTATGTACGCCTACATGGTCCATGAGTTGGACTCCCTGTTTGCTAGCTTTCTCCAAAAACCTTGAATTCGCAGAATCGATGGATGGGTACCAATCTCGATCCCATCGGCCTTGGAAACCCAGAACTCCTACCTTTCTCTCTCATTTTCACTCATCCAAGAGCAAGACTCCGTAGGGTGGTTGTAGTGACATATCCTACAAAATTTCACTCGTTGAGTCTCTCTGCTCCCGTAGACACTCAACCATGGGCAACACTCTATAGGATGATCATAATGATACACCCTACAAATTTTCATCTGTTGAGTACTTTCTCCTCACATTTATTTTAATTTAAAACATAAACAAATAAAACACTTAAAGTTTAGAATCATAGTTTTGCACCAAGAACTCAAGCAATACCTATTCTGGAAAATAAAAAACAAACATAAGACAACCACTAACTGCTCAACTAACACGCGATGGAAGTTAACTACTAGACCTTTAAACTAACATCCCCGGTAATGGTGCAAAAATTTGACCCACTCCTCCTGAGCATTGTTAAAAACATGAGAGAGGGCTGAAGTAGTAAGGGTCAAAGATATATATATATATATATGTTTCTCTTGTTCCTACTATTATACAACTACCAAGAATGGTAGATAGTGGAAAATACCATGGTCGTCCAAAGAGAAGTTAGGTATCTAATAATAAAATAAACACAACTGTGATCGGGTCATCAAACCGAGCACGAGTTAGTAATAATTAGTGTTGGTAAAACAGTCATTGGGAGAATTTGTACAAACAACAACTAACATACAAATGATCATGAGAATAAATATTTAAACTGGCACGGGGAATATTTTCATAACCTGATTAATGTCATTTTGATCATCGATTTCATCACATGTAACAATGATCCCATGATCTAATGCTTGTATCATGTAGTGCGGACAATAGTCAAAGCTTCCCCCTCTCTGTCACATAAGGGTGCGCGTATGAAATCTCCCATCAGCCTCGCATCCACAACTAGGAGAGCGCAATGATGTGTCCATTTTGTTTGGTGATTTTGGTACCTTATTAGACTCGTTTTGGTAGACTTTGATGCTCTGAAGACCCTATTTTACCTTGAATTCTTATTATTAGAGTTGAGAGCAACTTTATCGCTTTTATCACTTATAATGAGAATTCCATGAGACTAGGTAATTATAGGATATTTCAAGACTGTGAAGAATCCATTTTGAAGACTATGAAGGCTTTTGAAGACCTGGAGAAAGAAAGAAGAGAAGAATACATGAAGACCAAGAAGTTAAGTAATTTTAGGGAAGGTCACTTTGGCCGTCGCGACCCAGAATTGCTTTTTGGAATTTTTGTACTATAATTAGGGAACACCTTTTCTTCTTTTTTCCAACCTTCTTCTCCCCGACTCCATTAGCAAAAAAAACCCCTAGGTTTCCATTTCTTTCATCTTTGTTCTATTTTGATTCTATGTTTGAATTGATTTTTGTTAATTAGTATGATTAGTAGTAGCTAAACTTGACCTTGAGAACAATTGATTAGGTTTCCAAACCCATATATTGAGACTTTTTTATAAGATATTTAAT